>CM074505.1:23483516-23562123 GCA_037389245.1 Oryzias sinensis | reverse complement strand
GAGAACAGTCCCTGAAAGGCCAATACTTTTAAGTCTGTTTACAAGGATCAGGTGATCAACAGTATCAAAAGCTGTACTTAGATCTAACAGAACTAGTACTGAGATCTGACCTGAGTCCAAGGCACATCTAACATTAACGATTTTCAACAAGGCTGTCTCAGTACAGTGGTTCATTCTAAAGCCATACTGGTTTGTCTCAAAAATGTTGTTTTGTAAGAGAAACTCAGTAAAGTACTAGTAAAGATCTGCTTTGATATGATTGTTTACTTTGCTTCTACTATTGAAGATGTAAATGACTGTTGGGCCTTTGGGTGCCTGGGCTGTCTCTCAGGCGTAAACTACAGGTGACCAGATGGAAATTTGCCTCATTGGTAATGCAATGTTTGAAAGCACTTAAGAATTAGTCACCACAAACAGAAAAACAGCTGAGGTCTGTCAATAAAAAAGAAGACATCGTATAATGATTTTTTTTTACCAAGTTTACCATTATTTCATGCAATTTGAATCTTGTTTACAACTGAACCCTAAGAAAGCCAAATAAAAATGTAAACAAAAACAACTCCTAGAATTTAGGAAGTACAGTAAACCCTTGTTTTTCGCGGGGGTTACGTTCCAGACAGAACCCGTGATAGGCAAAATCCGTGAAGTAGAAACCTCTATTTTTTTTACAATTATTATACAATTATATACTCTATTATACATTGAAAAGAAAGAACAAACCATTTTACAGGCTCAAGCATTTGTTTCACAAATCAAAGTANTATGCAGTAAACCCTTGTTTTTCGCGGGGGTTACGTTCCAGAAAGAACCCGTGATAGGCAAAATCCGTGAAGTAGAAACCTCTATTTTTTTAACAAGTATTATACAATTAAAAACTCTATTATACATTGAAAAGAAAGAACAAACCATTTTACAGGCTCAAGCATTTGTTTCACAAATCAAAGTACTTTAAAAACGTTTTTTAAAACAAATAACTTCTGTACTGTACTGTCAAATAATAATTTGAATCATCGATGTAAACAGAAGGCTTCAAATCGCGGAGATTAGCCCCGCCCACCGCGACCCGAGAGTAATTGAATTAAACGGGAGAAAATTTAAAATGATCATGAAAAAAATACAAAGTACAAACGGACAAATAGTGGCTCAGGTGTATTTCAATGCTCTACAGACTGAGAAGCTGCAGTGTTTTCTCCTTTTTAAGCCTGCGGTGCAGCTGTGTGTGTTTGTTCGGGAGAAGAACATAGTGATTGACAGTTGGTGTTGCTCTTTTTCTATGGGTTTTAGAGAAACTTGAAATTGCAAGATGATTTGCATGTACGTAATTTGGAAAGCTGATTTACGTACGTGTACATATTAAACTGCAACATTATTGACGCACAGGTAGAGAAGAAGCGGAGTGACTTTTTTAGCCAATCAGAATGCAGAACACAATGCACGATGCAAATCCGTGAAGTGGCGAAACCGTGAAAAGTAAGCCGTGTTATAGTAAGCGATCACTGTATATACAAATATTTATCTTTTCATCCGGGCGAGGATTACGGTGCCACAGCGACATCCAGCGGATTATAATGAAAAGCTGTTCATGTGCCGCTCGTACTGCATTAAAAAGATCGACGACAGACACCCCCAGCCCAGCCACATCACCATTATGGACAAGGCGCCGCTGACTTTAGACATCCCGGTGAGTCACACTGTCGATAAGGACGGGAGCAGCGCGGTAGGATACACATAACGGGACACAGCTTTTATTGTTGTGGGAGGCAGTGCCACATTTTGTGAATGGATTGTAGAAGCTTGGTATAACGTGTTTACTTGCACTGCTTTCGAAGTGCCTAAAAGCAGGCATTATTCATGAGGGGCCGCACGGCGACGAGACGGACTCCGACAATGACCAAAGGAAACCTAGCGTGTTAGAAATTTAGTCCAGCTGTTCATTTCAGATACAGAAGATGAGTGCTTTGATGGATTTTTGGATGGTGATTGATGACTGAAAAATAAATCACAACCATCTCAGTTTTGCTCCCGCTGCCTTTTTTTTAACACACACACACAACACACACGCATGTTGTGCTGGTATGTGTTAACGTGCCCGCACCTTAAAACCCAGTGCGCCTTTTGTATGTGTTAAATACCAAAAAATCACTTAACGGAGACTGCGCCCTATAACCCAGTGGGTCCTATGGTCGTGAAAATTCGGTATATCTTTATATCACCCAGGCCAATGATGAACACAGTCAGATGATGTGTCTTATCATCTTCAAAATTTAAAACATATCTTTTTTTATTTAAATTAACTATTTATGTAATTGTATATTTGGTAAAATACCTAATTAATACAAAATGAATCCTGATTTTGTTCATGATTATGTATTGTTTTATTTTATTCAAAGATTTTGTGGTTCTGTTATCTGTTTAAAGTAAAACCCAGCTTTTGAGAAAACTACATGTGTAACTTTGTAAAACTCAAGTGATTTATTGGCTATTATTTTGATTGTACCTTTGTTGCTGTTTCTTCTTAACCCCATGTTACTCTCAGACATGGCACGAGTCTACAACTGGGATGTGAAGAGAAGGAGCAAAGAGAACCTCTTGAAATCGGCAGAAAAGTCTTAACGCCCACGTCCAAATTTGCAGTTTTTTTCTTTGTCATTAAAAACGATGAAACCCAATCTTTAAAATTGTATGGATGTTCCTCTGAGGTTAAAGTTTAGATCTGAACTAATTCAATGCTAGCTTCTTACTCACTATGAGTCCAGTTGCTTTAAGGCAGCCTCAATAGTCAAGCATGTGGTTAAATGCAAGTCTCCCCTATATCCACAAAATACAGTGCCTTGCGTAAGTATTCGGCCCCTTTGAACTTATCAGCCTTTTGCCACATTTCAGGCTTCAAACATAAAGATATAAAACTGTATTTTTTTGTGAAGAATCAACAAGTGGGACTCGATAATGAAGTGAAACGAAAGGTATTGGATTTTTCGAACTTGGCGGGCAAAATTATTCAGCCCCCTTACTTTTGAGTGAAGCAAACTCTCTCCAGATGTTCAGTGAAGATCTCTGATTGATCCAATGTTGACCTAATGATGATAAATGGAATCCACCTGTATGTAATCAAGTCTCCGTATAAATGCACCTTTCTCAGAGGGCGCTGAGAGCATCATGAAGAACATGGAACACCAGGCAGGTTTGAGATACTGTTGTGAAAAAGTTTAAAGCGGATTTGGATGCAAAAAGATTTCCCAAGCTTTAAACATCCCGAGGAGCACTGTGCAAGCGATATATTAAAATGCAGGGAGTATCAGACCACTGCAAATCTAAAAAGACCGGTCCATCAGTCTTAACTTTATTCTCAAACAAGGAGAAGACAGTGCTGCAGCCAAGAGGCCCATGATCACTTTGGATGAACTACAGAGATCTACAGCTGAGTCTTTATGGGCTTTATGGAAGAGTGGCAAGAAGAGTCGTTTTTTTAGAGATATAAAAAGTGTAATTTAAAGTTGAGGTGCCACAAGCCACCTGGGAGACACACCAAACATGAGGAAGAAGGTGCTCTGGTCAGATGAAACCAAAATTGAACTTTTTTGACAATGTAAAATGTTTGGCATAAAAGTAACACATCTCATCACCCTGAACACCATCCTCCCGGTTAAACATGGTATTGGCAGCATCATGATTTGGTGCCTGTTTTTTTTCAGCAGGGAGAGGGAGGATGGTTAGAATTAATGGGGAGATGGATGGAGCCAAATACAGGACGTGGAAAGAACTGAAAACTGCTGTTCACAGAAGCTCTCCATCCAACCTCACTGAGCTTGAGCTGTTTAGCAAGGAGGAATGGGCAAAAATGCGCAAAACTGATAGACATACCCCAAGCGACTTACAGCTGTAATCACAGCAAAAGGTGGCGCTACCAGGTATTAACTTAAGGGGGCTGAATCTTTTTGTACCCCCAATTTTCCAGTCTTTTTAATTTTTAAAAAAGTTTGAAATACCCAATAAATTTTCATCCACTTTATGATTCTGTCCCACTTTTTGATTCTTCACAAAAAAATTACAGTTTTGATTCTTTGATAGCAGCCTGAAATCTGGCAAAAGGTTGAAAAGTTCAAGGGGGCGAATACTGTATAGGCACTGTATAGAGGAATTTCACAGCTTGTTTTGTCTTCATTAGATATATTTTTTAAACAATATTCTAGTAAAAACAAACAAAAAAACTAGTGAATACATATATTTTGTGTTCTTGTCAGTTATGTTCTGTGCGAGTTTTATTTTTTAGCACTGTTTTTCCTTTTGTATCTTTCCCCTCTCATCCTTTTTTCTCCATGTGGGGATTTTGCTAGACTGATGTTTGAACACAGTGGAGGGAGTCCAGCTGGCAGAGTAAAAGTTGAATGCTGAATAAAAGAGTTTTCTCATGATAATGACTTCACCAACTTCCTTTCACCACTCCTTCCTTGCACTGTTATGTATGAAAGATTTAGTTTTTCACACTAAATGAAGTGCAAAAAGAGGACAAAAGTGATGTGCGCCGAGGAGCTGATGTTTGCCAATCTTCTGAAAAGTAAAACTCAAAACTAGCTTCAATAAAGCTGACACAAATACGTTTACATTTAACGTTACTGTAGAAAAGAAATTCAAGGAGACGGCTACAAATGTATGTTTGAGTCACGAGCTGACAAAAAGAATCAGAAAAGAAATGCAATAATGTTCTTTTAGTCAGGGTTTTTGATAAGTTAGAGTGGCTTGAAATACTTGCTTTTTTACAATGCTTTGTGATCATTCAATCTTTAGCAAAAAGTAGCCTGAGTGTACTTAAAGAGGCAGAACACTTGAAGTTTACTTTCTTTTTTTAAATTGTAAACATAAAATGTTCTAATTAGGTTTGAAGAAGTTTTCAGTTAGTATACTTCCTACACTACATGTCAATAGTGCAATATGGTCTATAGCTGGGGTCGGCAACCCAAAATGTTGAAAGAGCCAAATTAGACGAAAAAAACAAACATGTCTGGAGCCGCAAAATATTAAACGCCCTACTTAAGCCTTATAATGAAGGCAACACGTGCAATATGTATCTATATTAGCTATATTAGCCTACTATCAAAATGACTAAGTTGTTACAAATACATAATAAACATTAACAAGTAAATGTTTATTTGCCCTGAAGTGCATTCAGCGGGGAACGACGCGTCACGTGACTGCTCTGTTGTTCAAGTTTAACTTGAACAACATAATTCATTGATATGCAATCAATTTAATTATCTTTATATATAATGCATTGTGTTTCATTGCTTTGATAAAATTAAAGAAATGTAATAAAGAATTCCAATTTTTGATGTCATTTTTATTTTGGGGATTCGAACAATAAACAACACAATTGAACGTGCGTGACGTTCCCCTCTCTGGGAACTAAACAGAGTGCAATAAAACGCAGCCTGCGTTTATAAAAAAGAAAACAGCAGCCTTTTGAAAAGGTAAAGTATATAAAATCAAATTAATACAGTTGAGTTTGATTTCCGCGCAAATAGCAAGCAAGTCAGTACAAAAGTTAAACGCAGCAGCATCCTCTTCTCTTCTTCGCTGTACATCTCTGGGAAAGACAGTCCGCTTGCGCTCGAATGACAGAACAGCTTTTGCGGCGCATGCAGACTTTCATTCAGCTCGTTCAGGTGGCTTGTCAGTCATATCCACCAAAAAGTGCAGCTTTTCCAGCCACTCAGCATCTTCCAGGTGCGGGTAGTTCAGGTCTTTGCTTTTCAGGAATGTTTTCACGTGTTCTAAACAGACGACTAAGGCCACCTTTACACTGCATGGTTCAAGTGACCCAATTCCGATTTCTTCCTCTCATTTGGCACAGATCGGATATGACCGGTGAATGTGTAAGCAGGACAAAAGCGCGTGGATTCCGTTTTTCTCAGATCGGATACAGGCCTCTCTCATATGTGGAAATAAATCGGAAACGAATCGGATACGTGCATTTGCGTGTGCCATGTAAGCAGACAAATCGGATATTCCCCAGTAAATGCGAGTCGTACCTCAGTGACATCGACTCAAGACACCACCAGCTGAGATCACATGACTTATTCAGGTGCTTTTTGTGCGCTGATTTTGCTGTCAGTGTGTTACATTTCAGCCTCAGGCTTCAGACCGTAGTTGGAAACTGCTGTTATGTCCGGTTCGGACTCAAACGGTAACTAATGCAGCGGGACACCGTTGCTCTGGAACAGGCTAGAAGCCGTTTATTTTTTTGGGAAGCGTGCATGATGGGGACCGTGTGTGTGTGTGAGTGCGTGCTTGCGTGTGTGTGTGTGTAAGGAGAGAGAGTGAGTGTGAGCGCGGAGCGGGGGAGTGTCGGAGAACCGTAAATTAAAAATAAGGTGTCTCCCCCAAAAGTTTTGGAGTCTTTCTTAGCCCACTCGGGAGGCTGAGGGTTCAGAACGGAAAAGAGAACCCCGAGGAAATCTCCCGTGTGTTTCTGACTACCTTCAGAAAAGAGAAGTCATCGTGCAGGAAAAGTTCAACACTTGGATCAAACTGTTCGGACAGCACAACGTCTGCAAACACTTCCTCATTCAAAACTCAGAGAGAGCACATAAGACGGCCGACCAGCCCTCCTTTTTACTCCCCCGTGCATCCCGTCAGGAGCACCCAAGGTAACGCCTCCTTCCGTCGCCGCATTGCCTCCATGACAACCGCAATCACAAAAGTACGAAAGAGGTCTGTGGAAGGCGGAAATGCTGCTACGTAGTCCTCAGAACGTCTACGTTTGATAGTTTCAGCATTGTATAGTGTAAATGCAAAAATCGGATACGGGTCACTTTTAAAAGATGATGTAAGGGGGTCGTCAAAAAAATCGGATATAGTCAGAAAATCGGATATGAGCATCAAGACCTGCAGTGTAAAGGCGGCCAACGTCACCCCTGGACTGCCATCAGACTTTGTTGTGTCGCATGAGATCAGAATTTTAGCTTTCAACTTCATCAAGCTGTAATGTTTGCCACTACAGATGAGTGTCAGCGCATGATTTAAAGATTGAAAACTTGGTTATTTATTTAAAAGTTTTATTTCAATGAAACTTTCTCATCATGTGTTGTATTTGTCGTCACCCCATTTGTTGAAAGGTATCAGCTGACAGGTGACAGCCAGGTGACAGGGCGACACACCTTTTTTTATAAGCAGACGCGGGACCGCGGGGGGGGTGCACAGCTGACAGAGACGCAGAAGCGCAGAGGAGCAAGCGATCTCTCATACGGATTACCTTTATTTGCCTTCTGAATATAATTTTTCCAAAGAGCTCGGAACGTCCGGTACGAGGATCTGTGTCAGCTTTTTTGACGGGTGGAATGCGTTCCAGCGAGTGAGGCGGAGCGGCCTCCCACCAAACGCGCGAGACTGTCAAACAATCATATTTCCTCCAGAACAGTTCTTTTTTTTTGCTAGCAAAACTGCGGGACTTGGGTTTGAACTGTGTTTTTTTGTATATATTGTGTATTTAGGGAAATTGGGTTTGTGATGTTTGAGCGTTGGGCGAAGTGTTTAATGTACGTTTGTCACGCTCACACAATACACGGCTGCACAACAAACGGTTATGAGCATATTAGGCCGCCTTTACACTGCAGGTCTTGATGCCCATATCCGATTTTCTGACCATATCCGATTTTTTTGACGACCCGCTTACATCATCTTTTAAAAGTGACCCGTATCTGATTTTTGCATTTACACTATACAATGCTGAAACTATCAAACGTAGACGTTCTTTGGACTACGTAGCAGCATTTCCGCCTTCCGTGGACCTCCTTCAGACTTTTGTGACTGCGGTTGTCATGGAGGCAAGGCGGCGACAGAAGGAGGCGTTGCCTTGGGCGCTCCAGAGGGGACGCACGGGGAGTAAACGAGGGGGGCTGCTCGGCTTTCTCTGAGTTTTGAATGAGGAAGTGTTTGCAGACATGCTGTACTAACAGTTTGATCCAAGTGTTGAACTTTTCCTGAGCGATGACTTCTCTTTTCCGACCGTAGTCAGAAACACACGGGAGATTTCCTCGGGGTTCACTTTTCCGTTCTGAACCCTCAGCCTCCAGAGTGGGTTAAGAAAGACTCCAAAACTTTTGGGGGAGACACCTTATTTTTAATTTTCGGTTCTCCGACAGTCCCCCGCTCCGTGCTCACACCCGCTCTCCTCTCTTTAAGTACACGCACACACACGCAAGCAGGCGCGCACGTGCACGCACACACACACTGTCCCCATCATAGACGCCCCCCAAAGAAATAAACGGCTTCTAGCCTGGTCCATAGCAACGGTGTCCCGCTTCATTAGTTACCGTTTGAGTCCGAACCGGACATAACAGCGGTTTCCAACTACGGTCTGAAGCCTGAGGCTGAAATGTAACACGCTGACAGCAAAATCAGCGCACAAAAAGCACCTTAATAAGTCATGTGATCTCAGTTGGTGGTCTCCTGAGTTGATGTCACTGACGTAGGACTCGCATTTACTGGGGAATATCCGATTTGTCTACTTACATGGCACACGCAAATGCACATATCCGATTCGTTTCCGATTTATTTCCACATATGAGAGAGGCCTGTATCCGATCTGAGAAAAACGGAATCCACGCGCTTTTGTCCTGCTTACACGTTCACCGGTCATATCCGATCTGTGCCAGAAGAGAGGAAAAAATCGGAATTAGGTCACTTGAACCATGCAGTGTAAAGGCGGCCTTTGAGAGCAGATTGTCTTGATATTTAATGTCCCAGCCGTAGAACGGCGTTGTGATGTTCCCCTCGCTGAGTGGAGGGTGAATTGTTACAAAGCAATGCACGGAACTGACGGTGGTTCATTTACATCAGCCACTAGCGGTCCGCTGCCCTGCTGGTAGAAACGTGTGTCGCTGGCAATGACGCAAATCTTTATTGACAGAAATGTTGAAATGTAATATTTATTCTACTCATTCTTACAGCATTGGAAAACGTTAAAAATGTTTGTGTCTTGTCTTTCATAATACAGAAACCATATTAAAACAAAAAATATATTTCTCTCCCCCAACTTTTTATTTATTTTTTTATTTTTATTTTTTTATTTTTTTAACTTGTCACGTCCTACAGCTGGGCAGGTAGATGAGAGCTGAGGGCCTCTTGTGTTGGACATATTTTACTTTAACAATAGGAGTTATTAATCTTCATACAAACCAGAGGTATATCTGAATAAACCCCTTTTGTAATTGAGGCCAAACTTTATTAATTTCAACCATGTTTGAAAATCTTGGGTGTTGGACCGGACGGAAAAGGAAAGAAGGGAAGAAGAGAGAGGAACGTTAGAGAGAGGAGGGGGTAATAGGAGGGGAGGGGGGATAAGACCATGAAGCAGCATAAAGCAACAAGTTTACTGGTTGTTTATCATTACGGTAAGGTTCAAATGTGGTGCAGAAAGGGCGGGGCCTGTCCACACACACACTCAAATGTTAGCAACACACCTGCTAGCTGCAAAAATGTCCACATGTCAACATGTACACAAAACAGATAGTGTTCACACGCATACTTATGCCTTAAAACCAACTAGTGTGAAATATTCAATCATGCAAACTATTAGTGCAAAGGTGACCTAACACCTGTGCTCAGGTGAGTGTTTATGTACTTCTAAAATGGATGGTGGAACGTGAAAAGAAGGAGGGAGAGTGCCCAGCCATCCCCACCCCAAGACCCCCGCCGCAGCAGCAGCGGCAGCCGGAATCCCCCCAACGCCACACGGGAACAGGCAGGCAACAACCGCCCCCCCGGGCGACCAAGCCCGCAACCCAGGCCAGGGCCAGCAGGACCGCCGCGAGGCCCCCAGAGCCAGAGAGCAGGGAGGCACGGAGGGAAAGAGAGTGCCGCCCCAGCCCAACCAGGAGAGCAGCCCCCCCGCCGCGCCGAGAGAGCCCAACGCAGGGCCCCACCGGAGAAGGATGCCCACAGCCCCAGACGAGCACCCCACCACCACCCAGGAGTTCCGGGCATCCCCCCACCCCAAAACCAGGTTCGAGCCAGGACCCCCCCAAGGGAGACCCGCTCCGCACTGCCCACGGTTGGTCCAGGGAGGAGCAAGGCAGGGGCCCGCCGCCCCCGCCCAGGAGGAGGGAACCCCGGGGAAAAAAGAGGGCCCACAAGGGGTGTTGTAAATATGGCCCGACCAGGCTCAGCCACAGTTGGAAATTTGGCGGGGCCCAGCGCTCAGGGGCAAGGACCAGAACCCACCCCCCAGGGACATGAACACCCCAGGCTCAGGTGTAATGTGAACCCCCCCACCGCGCGGAGAGAGCACCGCTGGGCCCAGGAAGCCGGCACCCAGGGGACACGGCCGCCGTTGCCAAGGGGCCCGTACCCCCCACCAGGGAAGGGGCAGGGGACAGATGTTCCAAGGTCCCACCTTCCTTGCAAAATGTGTGTGCGTGTGTGTGTGTTTTGTGTTGGAATGTATATATTGAGGGGGGAGGGGTGTGTGTACTATGTGGGGTGCAGTTAAAATTTGGAGGGTAAGGCAAAAGGGGACATCTCCTGATTACTCATAGTGATGTCCCATCACCCTCCCCACTAAGGGGCCCTAAATGTCTAAGGTGCGGTTAAAATTGGCAGGTAGGGTGCTAGGAGGACATGTGCTGCTTGCTGGCAGTGATGTCCAAGCACCCCCCCTACCAAATGCCCTACATGTCTAAGGTGCAAATAAAACTAAAAGAGGGGGGGCCCACTCCATACGGCAGCCATAGGAGGGGGGCCACTGCCAAGTAGCCACTACCAAGTAGCCCCCCCCCAAGGCGCATCGCAGGCTAAACCCCCCACCCCCTCACCCTAGTATGAGGTTATATGAGGAAGGGGGTAAGTTGGGGACAGCTGGTAGACTGTCCCCTGGTGGTCAAACAGCCGTCCCCCCAGCAAAGGGGCCAGGCCCACCCAGCCCAGGGGCCCCACCCCCGGAGGCGCCGACACCCCAGGCCCAGCACCAACCACCCCACACAGAGAGAGAGGAGCCAGAAATCGTCCCCCCCCCCCCGGAGCGAGCCTAGGCCTCCACCCCCAAACGCCGAGCAGGGGCCTTTGAGCAGGGCCCCGTAACCACACCCGCCACCACGCCCCCCACACCCAAGCCCAGAGGACCAAGCAGCGCCCCAGCCCGCCCCACAGGCCCGACCCACGACCACGGCAGAAGGGCAAGGAACGCGGCGATGAGCCCCCCACCCTAGGTCATCAAGTTAGCTATGGGAAGACCAGAGGGCAATTCTTTCAACTCAAACTTGAACTTTTGGGCTGACATTTTTTCCAAGCTAATATAATCAAGCAGCAGATTTCTGTGTTGACTTATATTTATATTTTTCTTGTTTTTCCAGTTTATTAAAATAGTTTTTTTTAGCAATACAAAAAGGGTTATGAAAATGATAGAGCCTAATCACTCCTTCTACGCCGATGCCTCATGTCACCAAGCACAAAGTAGCGGTGAAGCCCGTGATTGAAAAGTCCTGAGCTAGGCGCTGTAAGCGACGTAACACTCAGGCTCCACTTGCTTTTCAATTTCTAGTTCTTCAATCCTTTCTTTGTTTTCTTTCTTTTTCTCTTTCTTATCCTACGTTTTACTGATAGGTATCCTATGGATACGGACGTTTTCCACAGCCAAACCAGCTCTCGTTTATTCTAGAGAGAGTTTTTGCTGGCTCTCAGGAGGCATAACCTGGTAGAGGCACGTTATCCCAGTGGAGGTGCGGAGAGATACGGGGCGCAAAGCCGGGGCTAAGCTAAAAACTGAGCTAGCGGACAATGGGGCGATATAAACCATTGCTTCCCTCCGTGATTATGAAGCGTCAACTCACTGCGAATAAGATGGGCGAGCTGTCAGCTCTGGAGAACCAAGCAGTTGCCGTGAGTGCAGCTTGCTCATTCTGTGAACATGGATAACCAATAGCGTGCCGAGGGCCTTCAGCGTGGACCTGCGAGGTTACAGCTGTAGGCCGACCCAGAACCGCGGCGTGTGGGAAAAGCAAGGTGAGACTCATCATCTACCATCAACACCGTTGGTGCAACCCTGGCCATGTCACAGTCAAGGCAGTGTGGTGTTGCCTAAATCTGGAACTGCTCATCCTGGATAAGATCTGCCATTTCAGCTGCTGACGGCACCTAGAGCTCAAGCCTAGGGATGGTCGGCTCTGACTGAGGAGCTTCAAAGCAGCCTTGCCCATTACAAATCCCACCTCAGCTTTTCCACCTTCCTGAACAGTCTTTAGGTAAGCCATGGCGCCAATAGCTTTGTTTGAGGCGTCTGAAAAGACATGCAATTCTGTGTACTTTTCTACTTCCATTGAGGAAGATGTATATGCCCGTGGAACATGAATCTCTCTTAAATCTTGAAGGGAGTCTCTCCAACTCTCCCAGATCTTGAACTTATCGTCTGAAAGTGGCGTATCCCAATCGACAGCTGCATTGCAAGTTCTCCTGAGAGAGGCTCTTCCTGGATGGTGACCGGGAGCCAACAAAGCCCAGGGGGTCAAAGACACTGTTCACAGTGGAAAGAATTCCACGGCGAGTGTATGGTTTTCTCATGTTTGATACAGCGTAGGTGAAGGTGTCTGTTTGGATTTCCCAGAGCAGTCCCAAACTTCTTTGCATGGGTACTTCCTCTCCACTTAGATCTAGCTCTTTGACTGCTGCCTTTGTAGTCATCAGGAGAATGCTTCGTGACTGCCTTGGAATTCGACACAAACTTGTGCAATCGAAGGTTGGATTCTGCGAGTGAAGTCTGTGTTCGTTGGAGAAGGTTGATGGCTCCTGCTTCTGAGGAGACAGATATTAAACCATCATCCATGTAAAAGTGTCTTTCAACAAACTGGACTGTGTCATCACCATGTTTCTGAGCACTTTCTCTTATGGCCCTCCGCAGCCCGTAGATAGCAACTGCAGGTGATGGTGTGTTGCCAAAGATGTGGACTTTCATCCGGTACTCAATGACAGGCTCTCTGAGATCATTGTTCTTGTACCACAAAAAGCGGAGGAAGTTGCGGTGGTCTTTATGCTAGAAACAGTGGAACATTTGTTGAAGCGTCTGCAAGGATAGCAATTTTTCTTTCCGAGCGTAGAAGGACACCAGAAGAGAGTTGTTAGGTCGGAGATCAGTGAGGAGCACATCATTGAGAGAGATTCACAATGTTTGGCGCTGAGTCAAACACAACTCCCCCGGTCTGGCTTTTTGTGGATGGTATACGAAAGATAGTAGAAAGTACCAACGTTCTTCATTCTGTGGTTCAGTGGTGGAGCTACCTCAGCATGACCATTGGCTAATATTTTTCCCATGAACGCTAAACATTGTTCTTGCATCACAGGCTTCCTTATCAACGTTTGCTGGAGAGAGTAATCGTTAACAGCCAACTGTTTGTTATTTGGGCTGACACTTTGGTTCTTTAAATGGGAGTGAATTGCAACCCAATTGTTAGCGTCATCCCTGCTGCTCTAGCTGTGTCCATGATCTTTAAAAAGAATGCATTGACAGAGCGAGTTTATTCATATGATCTGTTGGCTGAAGACAGAGTGTCTAGCATCTTCTCTGGTGATTTGCCAGGTCTGTTGAAATCTTCTTCCGTTTCTTTTATACACATTGAGCTGGAGCAGGGTTCAAAGATTGAATGGCGATTGGTCACCATATATACTGGTCTTGACGTATTGACTGTGGGTTTATGTGCTTTGCCTAAGCAAACCTCACAAATCACTGTCCAACCCAAATCCAGGCGCTGAGCAAAGCGGACATTGTTTGGTCCATTGATCTGCTCTCTGACTTTATGTACTCTAAGTATATCTCTTCTAAGCAACAGGAGTATTACTGCTTTTGGATCCAATTCTGGAATACACTGGGAAATGTGCTGGAGATGTGGTTGATGCAGAACTGAGTCTGGGTTGGGATTTCAGTCCGGTTGTTTGTGATGGATTGACACTCCAGGAGAAGTGGAAGAGAAATTAGAGTTTTGCCATCCAGTGTCTCAATTTGGAACCCTTCTGCCTGCTTGCCATACGTCTTCACCGTTCCAGAGCAGAAGTTGTAGGTGGTAGGAATGGCTCACTCTACACAAAACTGTTAAAAAATACAGCCGAGCCAGAGATCGGTTGCTTTGATCATCAATAATTACATAAGCTTTGACAGTTTTCATCTTTTTGCTTTTGTGGAAAATCTTAGCTAGACAGATCTTGGAACATGAGCGACCCCATTGACCTGAACCACAAACTTCCAGGTGCAACTTGTGCTAACATCCTTATGTTAGACTTTTCTTCCTCCCCGCCGTTCTCTTGCGGTGGTGGAGAGATCTTGGCATTTTGAAGTACTTGTCCAGGATGCATGGCTACATCATGATTGTTGCTTCCACATTCAGAGCATTTCACAGACATTTTGAAGTCTCTGACAAGGGGGAGGTTGAGGAGCAACATTTGAAGCATATTCGTTTCTCCTTGAGGAAGGCTATTCTGTCACCAATGAGCTTTTTCCTAAATGTTCTGCATTTTTTGAGAGGGTGTGGCTTGTCATGCAGAGGGCAGTTCTTATTGAGATCTATGCTGGCGGAAGAGACATCTGTTTTATGGACTGTGATGGGTTTGTTTGGATTGAAATTCTTTACAAACCATTTCTCAGGTTTAGTGCTTGGTGTAATGCCTTGATACATAAAGCTAGGATCATTTCTCTTTTTTGCTTCGTGACAGATGAAGTCACAAAAAAAACAAAGGGGGGAAAGCGACCATTGTTTTCTGCTTTGTACGATGGACCTGAAGACGTCCATTTTTCCTGCAGTCCATATGGAAGTTTATCCACAATTGGTGCGATTCCACGCGATGTGTCTAAATATGACAAGCCAGTCAGGTATCCATCCTCTTTAGCTCCTTGGATTTCCATGAGAAGATCCAGCGTAGCAGCGTAGCAGTCGCATAATCTTTCCCATGCCTTTTTCAGGGCCAGATCAATATTGTTTATGTAGACGGAGCGGACACGCCTGACCTGCTCACCAGATTCTTTTCCAAGCCACTTAATCATGAGGTCTAGCTCCTGACTAGCTGTAAGATTGACATCAGCAGCTGCATTATTGAATGATGACTGCCATGCTCGGAAATTTTCTGGTTTGTCGTCGAACTGGTAAAGGCTAGAGGTGACAAGGTCTCGCCGTGCCAAATATTGTACTAGCGGCTCAGCTTGGTGCAGCATGATGGCAGAGGTATCATGTGGGGGTACATATGATGGAGCATGTACATTCATGATGGGATTCGTTTTTTCCGCTTTAAATTGTCCTTCTGATTAGATTTGCTTACTTACATTTGGTGTTTGCAAGCCAGCATTATCTTCTCTTCTCTCTTGAGCTTAGTCTTTCACCAACAGGTTGTAACACTGAAGGGTTTGGTGGAGGGTCCCATGTTACAAAGCTATTTTGTGACTGCCTTTCTTGCTGATTTTGATTGTGGATCTTTTGAAGAGGAACTTGAAGATGATTTCTGGAACTCAATCTGGGATTGAACAAAGTCCTTTGTTCGCTGAATTTTTATATTTTCTGATTTATTCTTTTCATCATCAACCACAAACTCCATTGCTGCAGCTTCCTCTAAAACAGGGGTGGCGAACAAGTTTGACACCAAGAGCCGAATTTTTTCACTGTGAGAGTCAAAGAGCCACACCACACACTGACCTGCCAAGACGCACACACACACGCGCAATTAAAGCCGTAATATTGTCCATAACACACTCCTCTCCCTACAACAGAACAGCAAGTATTGTACTGGTGTTTATTTCAAGGAAAGTGTCCACCCTCAATACACACATCAATGCAGCTTAGCCAGAGTTAACACAGAGACTACCCTAGAGGTCAGATACCCCCTCCACACACACAGGCACCTCTCTCTCATTTCATACACACACACTCTCTCTCTTCATCTCACTCTTTTCTCTGCCTCTCTCTGACACACAACTACTCAGTGACGGGCAGTAAGGTTAATTCTGGTGAGAATGTGACGCCTCTGAAGTCAGATTTATGATGATAAAACTGAATATTTCATCGTTTATCCAACAGCGTTTAACTGGTAATTCTTTGTGTCTCAACATTTCTCTTTCAATGATACTTACACCAACAAATACACAAACATCTGGACAGAGCATCATTCTGGTGTGCGAGTCATTCATATTCACAGTAAAAACATTAAATATATTACATTTCAGTTGTGTGCAACTTAAATTAATTTTGACCCTCATTAGAATATATTGCTTTTATGTTTTTTATTCAAAATTGTATGACTTACATTTGCATGAAAAGCAAATAATTTATTAAATATTAATACATTGCAATGAATCAGTTTATACTAAAGAGTTATATTCCAACAAGTGCTGAGTTACAATATAACTGACTGCGTCATTCACGTTCTCTCCTTTCTGCTCACATTAGGAACCCGGTAACTTCGACACACTCATTCAGCCAAACGGCATGCACCTCAACTCTGCTAACAGCTACCTGGCTCACGGTTTTACACTGAAACCCCCCCCCCCTTCCCATGAGTCTTAGGGGCTGAAGGCGGGGCTAAGCCCCAGGCCAGTTGTAGCCTCTCTGATCGGCTCCTTTACCTGAGTGTGGGTCAGAACGGACCGATGTCTGTTCTCCTAATCATAACAGGGCCTTCTTTCAAAGAGATTTCTGCTCATTTATCTCCGGTTCTCTCGCTGTCTCATCAGTGACAAGCAGGGATCTCAGGCAGTCAGTCTCTGCATTAAAGGATCCATGAGAAAAGTGATCTGCGGTTGTTTCCGTCCAGTTGCGCAAGCAGCGTCACGTTCTGCGCTTCATTCATTCTGATTGCAGCTTTCTGCTGTGAGCTCCGCAAAGAAGGAAAGTGGGATGATTGCCGTTTTGAATGAGCACTTTGAAAAGCGTCAACTTGTTAATAAAGGAGACAATTTGTGTCAGATCAGGAAGTTTTTCATTTTCTCCGGGATACTGCCATGACCAATGTTACTGCTTCCAAAAGCTCATAATAATAAACATCGTGACTTGCCATTCTGTTCAGTAAAAGATAAGAATCTTCCCGTTCTTCCAGAAACATCCTGTGTTTATCTGTATACTCTGAATTTCACCATTTTGACCATGAGGGTAACGGTCTGCACACACATCAATCTTTATGTATGTGTTCCGGCAGTGGGCGTAACCCGCGCAAATGATTGGCGGTCACGTATGTGTCGGGAGAAGAATCAAACACACACACACTGCCAAATTACTTTTATTATTAATTATTTATTTTTTAATACCCTCTGATGGTTTTAGTGTGGTTTAAGAGGGGAAAAAATTATGAAATGAGGCACAGGATATGGAAAATATGACGAGACGCAAAGAGCCGCACGCTCATTGTCCAAGAGCCGCATGCGGCTCGAGAGCCGCGTGTTCGCCACCCCTGCTGTAGTATCTTAGCTGTTCCTAGCACTGTGCTTTTCTGGACTGTGAGGTCTCAGGTCTTTCCAGGGATTTGGTGTAGCCTCTCTTCCAGAGTCTCTACCAATGCCCTTCTGTGTGTTGCTCATGTATTGATCCATGTGCCCATTTATCTTGGTTGCAATGATGCCTGACATGAGCTTCCATGTTGTGGAGAGACAGGTTATTGGCCGGTAGTTGAATGGGTCTTTACCCTTTGAGGGATCCTTCTGGATCAGGATCGTTTGCTCGTCTATTAGACATTCGGGGTGAGTCCCATCTCTTAGCAGCTGGTTCATTTGGGCGGCCAGGCCCTCATGAATTGGGGAGAGTTTCTTTAGCCATTAGGCATGTATTATGTCAGAGCCCGGTGCTCTCCAGTCCCTCTATTAAAAATGACAAATATTTTCAATTTTTTTTTAAAGAAAGGTCCACAAAAAGCTGAGCAAACGCACGTTTGAAAATTTTAAATAGTATAAAGTATGCAGAAGTTAGGATAACAGAATGTTTGAAGATGCAGAAGAGCCTTCCCAATGTATTTCTATGGCAAAAGTTGCAGCAACTTTTTTGATATTCAGAAAATCCACAAATTGTAGAAGAAATTGTAGAAGAGGGCAATAATGTCCTTAACTTGAACAACATTTCTGATACTTGAATGGCAGAAATGTTGTTGATGAAGTATGTGGAAGATCTGCTCCGGGGAAAAACATACGGAAGAAAATATAGGAGCAATAGTTTGATTGCATTACATAATCAAACAGAAGTTACAGTAATTACGGTTCTGTCAGGGGAATATTCATCCGGGACGGTAGATGGCACCAGTAAGCTACAGTGACTGATTACAAGCAGTGGAAGAAGTGACGTCAAGGCCTTCGGATCGTAGGAAAAAACAAAGATCTTTTAATGAGCCGGAGTCATTAAAATCAAAATTAACAAATTTTACAATGTTTGCCAGTCAGAATAGGCGGTGAAGTAACTTCAATCACCGAAGAATCCAATGTTAGCTAGCCAGCCATCTTCACTTCCGTCATGAATTTAAGAGGACTATTTCAGGACTTCAATCCGAGGTAAATGTGTTAGCTCCACTGAGTTGCTAACTCATAACTTTTAGGTTGAATGAAAACGTTAATTGTTTGCCCTAATGATAACATAAGACATAAAAAAATAACCCAGCGTGGATTTTTGGTCTGACCGCCCTTGTCCATTAAAACCTGCAGTGGGTAGCGTTACAAGATAATTTATTGCTAACGCAGGCCGGGCTAGCACGCGCTACGTCTACAATACTTCCAACAAAGTACCATTTAATGGGAAATAAACTTTTATTTACGTCGAGTATGAACTATTACGCTGAAGCTAGCAATGCACGCATTTCCACGTATCAAATGAATGTCCGTTTAAATGTTTTGTCTTAAAAGAGAAATAATATAATCTATGACAGCAAAACTAGTGTGGAAGTACTAGTCGTTCAAGTCGCAAGTCTCTCTTAGGAATTTAATTGAAATACAACAAGCTTTATTAGAAGGTAAATGACTCATCAGTGAGTTTTATAATTCATAAATTAATGCATACCGAGGATAATTGTCAATTGAATTACCATTTAAAATGTGTTCGTTCAAAATCCGGTGGCAGATTAGTCAGTATATTAAAATGTTCAGAAATAAAATATTTTTAAAATGGAATACAGTTTTGCATTTTAATTAATGAATAATTAAGCCCTACATGTGTGCATGTAGGAGTTTGGTATTTTTAATTTTATTCTTACACTCCTAACTTGTATTCACTTAAACCCTTGTGCTATCCTTTGGGGTCCAGATGACCCGATCCTTACATTGAGGTGTTATCCCTACCATGACAAAGGTGGATAAAGGTGAAGAGGATTTAATGTAATCTATGGACACCAGTGAAGAAGATCACATATCATTGAAGAAAAAAGGTTTAGCGCACTGTCTTGTTACACTCCCCATGTTAAAGTGCCTAGGATACCACAAGGGTTACGTTTGTTGTTCAAGAAGCAACAAATGTATTTTTTTAGCTCTTATTTACTAGAGAAATACAATTAACTTTGATTCAACTTTTGTGTTAAGTTTGCTAATTTAGCTCCATAATTGTTTTTTTATTATTATTATTTTTTTATTGTGACTCATGCGTTTCCTTTCTTTGTTACAGTAAATTCCTGATCTACTCTTGCCTGCTGCTTTTCTCCGTGTTGCTGTCCTTGAGGCTGGATCACGTCATCCAGTGGAGCTACTGGGCTGTGTTTACACCAATATGGTTGTGGAAGCTGTTGGTGATCATCGGAGCCTCTGTAGGCACTGGAGTGTGGGCCCACAACCCTAAGTACAGGTAGTCTTACATACTGACATCTGCACTGACTTTTGTTGTTAATAAAAAATAAAAATTAGATCTTTCTCCTATCATCTTTTGATCTATTGTAAAAGCCTCCCCAGTGGTCTTTTAATTCTGACTATGCAGTTTTCAACCAAATTTATTTTTAAATGTTGTTTTCCCTGACATAGTTATTACTGCAGAACAACAATAGTTTATTAGAAATTCACCTCTGGGTTCTGGGTGGGATCTTTGGCAAAAAACAACCCTAACCCTCCTTCCCCTTTACCCTTACCCGTTGCTAAGAGATTGGAGCAGGTTGCTTTTGGCCTGCCCAGATTATTTTTGCTGTCACAAATAATCTCTTTTTCAAACGGCATTTTTATTGTCTGCTTCTGATTCACTACGATTTAAATGAAGAACTGAAAGAAATGATATTTTAAGCTTAATGTCCTTAATATGTCCTCCATCATGAGAAAACGGCCTTAAGAACATGTTGAAAACATGTTTTTTACAGACATGAGTAAAGTTTAAAAATATAGGTTTCATTTTCTTTCATCTTTCATCACCATCACCAAGTATGAATGAGGAGTGAATAAATAATGGACACACTGTAAGCGCTTTGAGCGTCTGGAAAAGTGCAGATAAATCTAATCCATTATTATTAATATTTCTTTACCTCAGTGGTAGGGGTGTTAGAAAAAATCGTTACGGCAATATAACGAGATGAATGAATACAATTACAACGCAGTATTCTTTATTAACAAATAAGTGCGGTGATGAGGTGATGTGGTTATCCTCACACCCCTACTTGTATCAATTTGAAATGCTGTCAGGACGATATTTATTTAATTATTTCTGAGCGGCTTTCAGTGTCTGACTCTTGTTTTCCACTTCACCCTCCGACCGCTAGTTGGTAGCAGAGCACACAAAGCCTCTTTGAGCAGCTCTACTCCACACGAAACAACAGGAAGACCTCGGGCAGAGGCAGGTTTTTTATTTATATAGCCCAAATTCACAGCAACAGCCGTCTCAGTGGGCTTCATACTGGTAATTGTAAGGTAAACATACTGTCAAAAAGGATCATAAATGCATAGCATTCAATAGGATAATACTAAAACTTTAACTAAACAGACTAAAATAACTGGCATCCCTGCCCTTAGACCCCCCTTCCCGGTAAGGAAAAACTCCCTAAAAAAACAGATGAGACATGAACTACTTAGTGTTTACTTCATCCTCTTTATTTTTCAAGCACCATTCAGGTTCCTGAACCGTTCAAAAGTACTGGAGAAGCTACATTAAGCCATTTTGAAAATAAAAATCGCTTTATTTACCCAATTATACTTTTACAACCTTATTGGTTAAGGCACATTTATTTCATTTTTTTTCTTTCGTATACTAAAATATATTTTGTGGTGGAAATCAGACAATGCTGACTGTTCCCCTGTCTATATTTGAAAGTACCAAAATAAAAGCACCACAAACTCGCCTGGGTAAAAGCAACTTATATATCAGATACAGTAGCAGTGCTTAACATTGTGATCATTACATAAACTGAATTTGACAATTTTATTACAATGAAAGACGTATTGAAATTCAGCTAGATTTTTCTAAGTTACATTTTTTTCTTAAAAGAGAAAAAATGTGTTCCGGTACAATATTGGGATATGTATCCTATCGTGGGGCGCGTATCAGGATATATATTGTATCGCCAGACTCCTGCCAATACACACCCCTACTCAGTGGTAAACAAATCTTCAAAAGTAGACACATTAAATACATTTAATAGGTCTATGTCAGGGGTCGGCAACCCAAAATGTTGAAAGAGCCAAATTGGACGAAAAAAGCAAATATGTCTGGAGCCGCAAAATATTAAAAGCCCTATTTAAGCCTTAGAATGAAGGCAACACATGCAATACAGGGCTCCAGACTTACTTTTTTCACTAGGAGCACAGTGGCCCCTAACTGAAAATTTTAGGGGCACAACCAGAAAATTTAGGGGCGCATACCGTAAATCAACATGCTAACCAGATCTACTAATTTCCACTGTATTACGAATAAATAATTAAGAAATTACAGGGCTCCAGACTGCGAGCAATTGCTCGCATTTTGCGACCAAAATTTGAGAGTGTGCGACTGAATTTTACATCCAGTCGCACATGTGCGACCAGTAAATTTGCCTCCCCCCTCCGTATTTTTAATACATTTAACGTAGAAGGGGCACGTCGATGATCAAAGAAATAATCAATGAGACGCGAGCGCACACGCACGCAGGCAGACACACACACTCGACTCCTGGGGGCGGGACAATGACAGGGCTTGAAAGCAGGACACCTGACAGCCCCCTCCCTCCCCGGACCACATAAGGAGTTCCTTACTTTCCTTTCTAGAACGTATCTATTCGCTCGTAATTTTCTAAATCCATGCAGTCCGTGCTGAACTTTTCTCTGGGTCGCACAGACACGGAGGAAGGCTTAGGGTTTTGGTTAAGCGCGCAGCGGCGTGTCACCCCCGACCACAAACGGTTTATGGGAAAATGCATCGAAAGACGTGTTTAAGATAAACCAGCGCCGCGCCTGGATCGTTGGGGAGACGGGGGGGGGGGGGGTGTGAAGGCGAATGAAGGACAACAGGAAATTGGAGTTGTCCTTACCATTCAATTTAGTTTTAATATTCCTCTCCCCCTCAGTATGATCTGTGTTATTATATATTTTATACTTATTTGAATGTTTTGTAATGTATGTAGCCTTTTTCTAATCAATTGGTATTTTCAATTATTTTGATTGATCACTGAACTACAAAAAACCATCAGGACACGTCCCATAATGCATTGTTTTGTAGTCATCAGGGCAGCTTTCAGTCAGTGCAGTACTACATTTCCAGCTGTGGTCGCTCAGGTTGGGGTCTTGCTCCCACCCCTTTCTCCTGATATTTTTGTTTTGATTGACAGGAGATGTTGGAGCAAAAACAAAAATATACGTCACACACCAGGTGATCTGTGCAGCGTTGAGTCCACCTGGGTGATCTCAAACACGCTTTTGGTGTCACCAACATACATTTCCATCCGTTTTCTTTACTTATTTGTACTGTCATGACAGCAATGCTTTTGTCAGTTTACCTGTTGTTGCATTTTCAAAAGTGCAGATTAAAATGTGACACTGAATTAGAAATGGCACATTGTAAGTTCTTCATCTATTATTAAAGTATTTATTAATAGTAATACAGTGGAAATGAGTAGATTTGGTTAGCATGTTGATTTACGGTATGCGCCCCTAAATTTTCTGGTTGCGCCCCTAAAATTTTCAGTTAGGGGCCACTGTGCTCCTAGTGAAAAAAGTTAGTCTGGAGCCCTGAATTACAATGTGCTGTTTCTAATTCAGTGTCACATTTTATTCTTCACTTTTGAAAATGCAACAACAGGTAAACTGACAGCACCATCGCTGTCATGACAGTAAAAATAGTAAAGGAAATGGATGGAAATTTATCTTTGTGACACCAAATAGGTGCAGCCAAGATGCACAATAAGCGGTGGACTCAACGCTGCACAGATCACCTGGTGTGAGACATATATTTTTGTTTTTGCTCCAACATCAACTGTCAATCATCAGAAAAATATTGCGAGAAAGGGGCGGGAGCAAGGGGCAAACCTACCCGGACACAGCTGGAAACTGAACTGACTGAAAGCTGCCCTACAGACTACAAAACAATGCATTATGGGACATGTGTCCTGATGGTTTTTGTAGTTGAGTGATTAATTAAAATAATTTAAAATACCAATTCATTAAAAAAGGCTACATGCATTACAAAACATTAAAATAATCATAAAATAAATATATAATAACACAGATCACACTAAGGGGGAGAGGAATATTATAACTAAATTGAATGTTTAGGACAACTCCAACTTCCTGTTGTCCTTAAGTCTCGCTGCAGATTCGCCTTCATCTCACATTGAGACCCCTGCTGTACACTAGCCGCAGGCCGGAAGAACGAATCAATAGTTCGCTTACTCATAGCTCAGACGCACATATAAGGTTGTGACTATATTTGCCTCCGTTTCCTTCCCACAGATGTTTACGCGCGCGCGAATATCTCTAGGCCCCGCCCCCTCCACATATTTTAGCCACTCACAGTGACTTATTCTTCTCACACGCAGTGGCCGCCTCACAGACGGGCATCACGCGAGAGTGTGTGCTCGCGTTTCATGAGTATGTGCGCGAGTGTGTGTGTCTACCTGCGTGCGTATGCGCTCTCGTCTCAGATTATTTCATTGATCATCGACGTGCTCCCTCCACATTTAATGTATAAAAAAATACGGAGGGTGGGGGAGGCAAATTTACTTGTCGCACATGTGCGACTGGATGTAAAATTCAGTCTCACTCTCAAATTTTGGTCGCAAAATGCGAGCAATTGGTCGCAGTCTGGAGCCCTGCAATATGTATTTATTTTAGCTGTATTAGCCTACTATCAGAAGGACTAAGTTGCTACAAATACACAATGAGCATTAACGATTAAATGTTTATTTGCCATGCAGTGCATTCTGCAGAGAACGACGCGTCACATGACTGCTCTGTTGTGCAAGTTTAACTTAATTACAATATGAATGAATTATGTTTCATTGCTTTGATAAAATTAAAGAAATGTAATAAAGAAATCCAATTTTTTGATGTCCTTTTTATTTTGAGGATTCGAACACAAAACAATAAAATGAAACGTGCATGCCCCATGACAGTCAGCTTGCGCTCGAATGACAAAACAGCTTCTGCGCCTGGAGACTTTCATTCAGCTTCTTTAGGTGGCTTGTCACAGTCATATCAGGGCTCCAGACTAACTTTTTTCACTAGGAGCACAGTGGCCCCCAGCTGAAAATTTTTAGGGGCACAACCAGAAATTTAGGGGCGCATACCATAAATCAACATGCTAACCAGATCTACTAATTTCCACTGTATTATAAATACGGTAAATAAAATAAAGTAAATAAATACTTTAATTATAGATGCAGAAATTACAATGTGCTTTTTCAAATTCAGTGTCACATTTTATTCTGCACTTTTGAAGATACAACAAAAAGGTAAACTGACAGCACTGTCGCTGTCATGACAGTACAAATAGTAAACAAAATACCATAAATTTAGAATAAGAAAATTTTTTAGTAACAAGTGATTACCGTAGTAACCTTTCGGTCATTTCACAGTTTCAAACAATACTTAAATGTATGTAAACATTAGGGGATGGAAATTCATGTTGGCGACACCAAATAGGTGCAGCCAAGATGCACAAAAATTTGAGATCATCCAGATGGACGCAACGCTGCACAGATCACCGGGTGTGAGACGTATATTTTTGTTTTTGCTCTAACATCACCTGTCAATCAAAACAAAAATATCACCAGAAAGGGGCGGAAGCAAGACCCCAACCGGAGCGAACGCAGCTGGAAATTTAGTACTGAACTGACTGAAAGCTGCCTTATGACTACAAAACAATGCATTATGGGACATGCGTCCTGATGGGTTTTTGTAGTTCAGTGATCAATTAAAATAATTTAAAATACCAACTGATTAAAAAAAGGCTACATACATTACAAAACATTAAAATAATTATAAAAGATGTAATATCACAGATCATACTTAGGGGGAGAGGCATATTAAAACTAAATTGAATGTTAAGGACAACTCCAACTTCCTGTTCTCCTTCAGTCTCACTGCAGCTTCGCCTTCATGCACCCCTCGGCGCTGGTTCGTCTATCGTTGCATTTCCCCCACGTGTTTTAAATGTGTTTAAATGTCTTTTAAATCTAAATCGTGTTGTCGCTCACACGTCTTTAATGTCAGAGCCCCGTTGGCTGTCACGCATGTAGGTGTGGGACATTTATGCTCCTCAGCTGAACCAACTCCCACGGGAGCGGAGTGCTGCCGTAACAGCCGTGCATGAGAACCGTGGTTTGCTTCACGAGTTTGAGACCCCTGCTGTACACTCTGGCACTGGTACACTAGCCGCAGGTCAGAAGAACAAATCAATAGTTCGCTCGCTCATAGCTCAGACGTACATATCAGGTTGTGATGATATTTGTCTCCGTTTCCTTCCCACAGATGTTAACGCGCACTCATTATCTCTAGGCCCAGCCCCCTCCACATATTTTAGCCACTTGCAGTGACTTTCCCTATTCTTCTCGCACGTATTGGCCGCCTCAGGCATCACTCAATGAAACGCGAGTGTGCGCTCGCGTGTGCTCCAGTCTCACGAGTGTGTGTGAGTCTGTCTGCGTGCGTGTGCGCTCGCGTCTCATTGATGATTTCATTGCTCATTTCATTGATCATTGACGGGCCGCTTCCACGTTTAATGTATAAAAAAATATGTAGGGTGGGGGAGGCAAATTTAATGGTCGCGCATGTGCGACTGGATGTAAAATTCAGTCGCACACTCTCAAATTTTGGTCGCAAAATGCGAGCAAATGGTCGCAGTCTGGAGCCTTGCATATCCACCAAAAAGTGCAGCTTTTCGAGCCACTCAGGATGTTCCAGTTGCGGGAAGTTCAGGTCTTTGCTTTTCAGAAATGTTTTCATGTGTTCTAAACAGACGACAAAGTGACGCAAAACGTCACCCCTGGACAGCCATCAGACTTTTTTGTGTAGCAGGAGATCAGAATATTCGCTTTCAACCTCATCAGCAATGCACGGAACTGACGGCATTTCGATTTACATCAGCCACCTGTCTAGCACCTGTTGCTAAAAGTAAAACAAAAAAAAAAACAAAAAAGAAGGCCCTGCTAGTAGAAATGAGTGTCGCAGGCTGTGATGCAAATCTTCGTTGACAAAAATGTTGAAATTTGATATTGCAGTTGCAGTCATGTGAATTTTAGGTCTGTTAGCCACAGGGGATTGTGGGGCGCGGTCTCCTGATCTAATTAGGGACCAGCATGAGCGTTTCTGTTTGCCCACGTTTCTTTTCATATGGTAGTTTTGTTGTTCAACCTTAGTTTATTCTTCCCGTTATGTTGTTTCTTTATGTTGCACCATGAGTGTGGGACGGGGGAGGTTTATGACCACTGAGTAATGTTTAATGTGGTGTGTGTTCAAAATGAATGGGCTTGTTATGCCGGGAAGGAGAATGCGCTCTCCGCTTCTCTTACTGCCTCCTCCTATCTGAGACTGTTCTGAGTCGTGCGGTGTATGGGACACGGACAGTGCTCCAGCGCAGCCAGTTGATTGACAGCTCAACTTGATGACAGTTTGGCTCTCGTTTTGCCCGCTGCAAGTGACGTACCAGCTGGGCGTTACAATATTTATTCTACTCGTAAATACAGCATTGGAAAACATTAAGAATGTTTATGTCTTGTTTTTCCGCCTACAGAAACCATATTAAAACAAAAAATATATTTCTCTCCCCCATCTTTTTACATTTTAGAAAACGCTCCAGGGAGCCACTAGGGCAGCGCTAAAGAGCCCCATGCGGCTCCTGAGCCGCGGGTTGCGGACCCCCGGTCTATGTTGTTAGTTATATTTAAGCTCAATATGAAATAAAAAGTCTTGAAATTTGTCTCAAAAATGTGTTTTTGTAGACATTGGAGTGATAATTTTTTTCGTCTTTCTCTCATCAGGGCTGAAGGGGAGACATGTGTGGAGTTCAAGGCCATGCTGATAGCAGTTGGGCTCCATGTCTTGCTGCTGATGTTTGAAGTGTTGGTGTGTGATCGCATTGCCAGAGGAAACTATTTCTGGCTGCTGGTCTTCATGCCTCTCTTCTTTGTTTCGCCGGTTTCTGTCGCAGCGTGTGTTTGGGGATTTAGACATGATCGCTCCCTTGAGGTAAGAAAGCTAACCCATCCATTATCCAGTTTCATAACCTGCTACATCCCTTTCGGGGTCACTAAGTTGCCGGAGTCACTCCTGGCTACTGTTGGGCGAAGGCGGAGTACATCCTAGAGAGGTCGCCAGTCTATCGCAGGGCACACAAGCACTCCGAGGGACACTTTAGAGTAACCAATAAACTTATGAAAAATGTTTTTGGACTCTGGAGTCCCAAGAGAAAACCCCAAACATGTAAACTCCACTCTTATTCAGAAAGGACCAGGGCCTTCTTGCTGTGGGGCAAGAGAGCCAACCACTGCTCCGCTGTGCAGCCCAAGAAAGCTGACATCTATTAAATCACAAACTACAAAAACTGAAATACATTTTGAAATAACAATCTGACAGTAACTTTTTAGGGTAAAGAAATCAATTGCATGCCCCACCAAAAACAGCCTTAATGCCTTTCATTAGAAGCAGTCAAACAAAAAGGCAGGCTGTGATTTTTTTACCGTTTGCAGTTTGTAAATGAATGCTGCGGGTTTGTCATGTCACTTCTGTTGATATGCATATTTATTAATTTTCTTTGCAATTAATAAGCCACAAATACTGCTCTCACGAGTTGTTTATTAGGGCCTGAGCACGAAGTGCAAGGACTCTATTGTTTTTCGAATGTTCAATATTATTAGGGCCCAAGCACGCAGTGCAAGGACCCTATTGTGTTTGTAAGGTTCATTATTATTATTTTATTTGTGACAAAAGAGTTGCCTTTTTGAGGCTTTTAACATACCTGAAAACTCACCAAATTTCGCACACGCATCAGGAGTAGACCTGCAGGTAGACCTTTTATGGTACACCGGCATGGGTGCAGAAAAATGGCTCGATAGCTCCACCTACAAAATTTGTTTTTGCGAGCCCCACCATATGCTTTAACGCAGTGCTCCCCAACCACCGGGCTGGCACCGGGCCGAAATTTTGGCACCGGGACGCACAGAAAGAAAAAATAATTTCCATTTTATTGTTTTTTTTTGGAAAAAACGTTTTATTTTGAAAATTGACTGGATTCTCTCTGTTACATCCGTCACACTTAACGCACGTCAAAGTCGCGACACCAAACATCACGTGATACACCCCGCTAAAATTAAACCCAAACAACCAAAATGAGCAAAAAACAAACTTCTTTAGAAAGTTGCTTTGACAAGGGGAAACGGTCCAATGAAGGGACAGAAGAGGAACCTGCACCCGCTAAAAAAAGGAAATCTGCCTTTAACAGGCAGCAGCGATAAACGTGCCTTGCATTGCACCCCCCCCCCCTTCACCCCCCGGTCCGCGGTAAACGTGCCCTGCGTTGTACCGGTCCGCGGTGACAAAAAGGTTGGGGACCACTGCTTTAACGTAAAAAAAATGATTTTGACAGGGCATGTTCATCAGCTGGAAACCTACAAAAAAGTCTCTCAGGCCCCACCTGTCACTTGCACAGGAAGTCTGCTTTATTGATGTAAATATGTCATTTTTGCTGCAGTTTGGTCATTTGCAGCCCTGGTATTTGAACGAACTTCCCCTAGAGATTTGAGAATAATGACTCCAAACTCCAGTTTTGCAAACTAGACACATGTCTGATTAGGGGTGGACGATATGAGGAAAACTTGCGATATGCGATATTAGTGATCAATATTGCGATAACGATATAATTTGCGATAAATAAACAAATAGAAAAATAAACAAAAACATCATTCCCATTTCATTGCAACAGTTTAAAAATTATACTCCAAATGACCCTCATCGACATGGGGGACAAACATCTAACATAATAGGCCTCCATCTGATTGGTCAACAATGGGAAGGCGTCCATCTGATTGGCCAAAGCGTAAAGGGATTTATTTGATTCATTAAATGCTTCAAGCCGCTAGAAGATTGTTTTAACAATGGACCAAGGACACGGCGGAAACTCAGAGGGGACAGAGCATTTGCTGTTGCTGGCCCCAGGTTGTGGAATGCACTCCCTATGCAGGTTAGGCAGGCCCGTTCACTGAATGATTTTAAATCCAAGTTAAAAACTCACCTTTTCTCCCTGGCTTTTAACTCAGTATGAGTTGATGTTTTTATTGTTTTTATTGGTTTTATAAATGTATTTTTATTGGTTTTATTGGTTTTATGTATTTTTATTTAATGTATCGATTTTTATTGATTTTATTCTGTTTTAGTTTGTTGCTTTGTTTTTATTCTGCATTGTTAAGCACTTTGGTCAGCTTCTGCTGTTTTAAAAGCGCTTTATAAATAAAGTTAACTTGACTTGACTTGACTTAACACAATTTGAGTTTGCGATTTATTGCGATATTTGCCGTCTTTTGCGATATGCATATTGCAGAGCTGGATATTGCAATAACGATAAATTTGCGGTAAATTGTGCAGGCCTATGTCTGATGTTATTTGCAAAGCTTTTTAGCAATGTTTGTGACTGTGGCGGCGCGTTTACATTCGAGGTTGTTTCAAAAACACGCCATAAGAAAAATGGCCATTACTCAGCCATGCATAATCCAATCTGATCCAAAATTGATGTGCATGATTGTAGTCTGACTCTGAACACATCTGCAGTGGAAGAATCTGGAACAGGTGTAGTGCCTCCTGCTGGCAACAGGAAACTAAATGTTTTACTTGGAGCATCACTGCTTCAAGTGGGATGAACCAACACACCTCAAAACTATATCCACCTGTTGAAAAGCCATTGAAGTTTACTCCGATAAAAAAACATAACTTTCTACGGGGGGTGTTGTGATGACAGAGCGGCAAAGTTGGGCGTTTCGCCATGCACCCTAAAGTTGCTCTCACGTGAACATTCCTTGTCCGATCTCACTGAAATTAAATTGATTTGATGTAGCTACCATTTAGAACCCATGGATATGACAATATTCTACGAGCTCCATAGCCCCACCTAGTTATTCAAAAACAGTTTTTGTAGCATTCTGACCTATCCTTTCTTTGAGCTCCAGCCGACGTGCATGAAATTAAAACGTGATACTTAGAAGAGTCTTCTCTCATAATCTGCAGTTTCATGGTGTACACCTGATGGGGCCTGCGTAAGCCACTGCCAAACAGGAAGTGGTCGATTGCACATACTCGTATAATACAAATTCATAAAAATTCAGCGTTTGTCTCAAGAAGCTGACATTTAAGAATTAGATGCCTCTTACAAACTCCACCTTTGATACGTATCACCATAGGGTCTACGAGAAACTTCATCCCTCAATTTTGCTGAAAGTAATTTTGGACTAAACAAATATTTTTATCATAACTTCTGTTTAAGTTAGCAACCCCAAACTGCACACAACAATAAGTTTTTATGTTCTACTGCTTCCTAAATATTTTCAGAATTTTAAAAGTTTCAAAAATCTCTTTATGGCAAAACTACAAACACCTCTACAGTATGTAAAAACACTTTTGGTATCACAAAAACCCCTAAAATAACTGAACAGCTGAAACTTCTTTCTCCACCTTTTACTGAATATTTTTATTTTCAAACAAATCTTCTTAACAACTATCTTCTTTACAATCAGAAACTATAATTTTGAATTAATATAGAATTTTAAACAATATATCAAACAGAACATATGAATATGCTCAAACAATAACCGACCTCACTACACTCCTACAGTTGTAACATAACATTATAAATATCTCTTAAGACCTAATCCCTGTCTGCTCTTCCTTTTTTGTAATCAATGCTGCAACTTCTTTTCCTATCTTTACTTCGAATGAAATGAAACTACAACACCAACAAAAACAACTGATAACAAATGTCTCTGAAAATATGTGTATATATGTAGCACCTTTAAACACCAAAGAAATAACAAATGCTTCCCAATAAAAGCTTAAAAAATGAAACACAAAATGTAAAACCCAAATTAGAAAATGCATTTTAAAAAGATATGTTTTCTGCAGCTTTTTAAAAGAAATCACCAAGTCTACACTTCTGAAGGTGAAACAAAGAACTCCGGAACAATAGAGCCAATTCTACAAAGTCTATGTCACCTTAGTTTTTAAATACGTTCTCTGAACATCCACCATACGTTGATCATATGTACTCAGGGACCTGCTAAAAGTGCACAATTACAAAAGGTCTTTTATATAGACAACTGCTTGGTAACACTTAGGCCGCCTTTACACTGCGTGGTTCAAGTGACCCAATTCCGATTTTTTCCTCCCACGTGGCACAGATCGGATATGACCGGTGAATGTGTAAGCAGGACAAAAGCGCATGGATTCCGTTTTTCTCAGATCGGATACAGGCCTCTCTCATATGTGGAAATAAATCGGAAACAAATCGGATACGTGCATTTCTGTGTGCCATGTAAGCAGACAAATCGGATATTCCCCAGTAAATGCGAGTCGTACGTCAGTGACGTCAACTCAGGACACCACCAACTGAGATCACATGACTTATTAAGATGCTTTTTGTGCGCTGATTTTGCTGTCAGCTGTTACCTTTCAGCCTCGGGCTTCAGACCGTAGTTGGAAACCGCTGTTATGTCCGGTCCGGTCCCGGTCGGGACGCAAACGGTAACTAATGAAGTGGGACACCGTTGCTATGGAACAGCAGGCTAGAAGCCGTTTATTTCTTTAGGGGGCGTGTATGATGGGGACCATTTCTGTCGTTTCTGTCGCAGCGTGTGTTTGGGGATTTAGACATGATCGCTCCCTTGAGGTAAGAAAGCTAACCCATCCATTATCCAGTTTCATAACCTGCTACATCCCTTTCGGGGTCACTAAGTTGCCGGAGTCACTCCTGGCTACTGTTGGGCGAAGGCGGAGTACATCCTAGAGAGGTCGCCAGTCTATCGCAGGGCACACAAGCACTCCGAGGGACACTTTAGAGTAACCAATAAACTTATGAAAAATGTTTTTGGACTCTGGAGTCCCAAGAGAAAACCCCAAACATGTAAACTCCACTCTTATTCAGAAAGGACCAGGGCCTTCTTGCTGTGGGGCAAGAGAGCCAACCACTGCTCCGCTGTGCAGCCCAAGAAAGCTGACATCTATTAAATCACAAACTACAAAAACTGAAATACATTTTGAAATAACAATCTGACAGTAACTTTTTAGGGTAAAGAAATCAATTGCATGCCCCACCAAAAACAGCCTTAATGCCTTTCATTAGAAGCAGTCAAACAAAAAGGCAGGCTGTGATTTTTTTACCGTTTGCAGTTTGTAAATGAATGCTGCGGGTTTGTCATGTCACTTCTGTTGATATGCATATTTATTAATTTTCTTTGCAATTAATAAGCCACAAATACTGCTCTCACGAGTTGTTTATTAGGGCCTGAGCACGAAGTGCAAGGACCCTATTGTTTTTCGAATGTTCAATATTATTAGGGCCCAAGCACGCAGTGCAAGGACCCTATTGTGTTTGTAAGGTTCATTATTATTATTTTATTTGTGACAAAAGAGTTGCCTTTTTGAGGCTTTTAACATACCTGAAAACTCACCAAATTTCGCACACGCATCAGGAGTAGACCTGCAGGTAGACCTTTTATGGTACACCGGCATGGGTGCAGAAAAATGGCTCGATAGCTCCACCTACAAAATTTGTTTTTGCGAGCCCCACCATATGCTTTAACGCAGTGCTCCCCAACCACCGGGCTGGCACCGGGCCGAAATTTTGGCACCGGGACGCACAGAAAGAAAAAATAATTTCCATTTTATTGTTTTTTTTTGGAAAAAACGTTTTATTTTGAAAATTGACTGGATTCTCTCTGTTACATCCGTCACACTTAACGCACGTCAAAGTCGCGACACCAAACATCACGTGATACACCCCGCTAAAATTAAACCCAAACAACCAAAATGAGCAAAAAACAAACTTCTTTAGCAGCATGCAGCACTTACCCAAAGCACGTTGTTAGCCCGTGTTAGCATACTGCTAATCCTGGCTTGCTCAGAAAGAGCACCGACCACGGATTAAAATTCAAATGATGAGTTTAACAGGTGTTTCATAACAACCGTAACATTATTAAAAGCATCGCTAGAAGATCGGGCTTCGTGACATAATGTAGCTGACATGTCAATGTATATAGCCGCCGCTGTTTAACATCGCTTGTATTGAATTGTTACATCTAACAAAGTTTGAAGAAAAAAAAGCCATGAATTTATATCCCTTCCGGTTTCAAACCCTATCATGACAAAGGAATGATTTATTCCGACCGAAAAAGTGACCTTAGTGAACGCTTTTGTTATGTTTCTGAAAAATTTTTCTACCCATGCAATATGGTTGATTCTAATCCGACCATTCATCCTTATCAAGATCTTTTGCACATGTAACCGCTTATGGGGCCCACTCAGCAACGCAAGGGCGTGGCATCACGATGGTGTCTTCCATCGATAGCCAATACCATCACGATGGACGGCGATATCGGCCCATCGAATGTCTCCTGGTGTGTGTTTAAAAGGCAGCTGGCGCAAAACTGATTTGGTTGTGGATGCCTTTTTTCAGTCATCAATCAGCATTTCTAATCCAACAAAGTCCTCATCTTCTGCATCTAAACAGCTAGGCTACATGTCTGTCAGACACTTTCGGCTTCCCTTTCCGCATCATCAGAGTCCGCCCTGGCTATGCGGGTTCTAAGAACAGTGAAAGCAGACACCAGGCCAAGTTTAAGTCCTGTAGTCCCAAAGTGTATGTGAATTCGGCTGGCGCCAGTCCCGCAGGGAGGAGACAGCTTTTCACTGTCATCTGCTTTTCCGCGGAAACTCAGCAGCTGCTGCATCTTCTTGTCTTGTCTGAGTTGGTTTTCCAGCGTCCTCTCTTCCGAACCATGGATTCACTATTTTAAATTCTCTGGCAGCTGTTCTATAAGTTAGAAAGATCTTCACAGTTTCCCCAGACCTCCGCTTCAATAACCTTTCTGATCAACGCTCAAATATGTCAGCAAGTATCTCAATACTTTCAGATAACACAGAGAGCTGAACCATAAATGCATTTCTGAAAACAAAAGATAGTTTTTTGCCTTTAATCAGAATTGTTCGGGCGAAGCTGTGAATGCAGACATGCAGCAGCCGCTGCCATGAGCCAACAAAGTGCAACCTCTGTGAACTGTGAAACATCACTGTAAAAATCAATAATCTACAAAACAATCATAAAATTATCATAAAGCATATTCTGTTAAGCTAAAAACATATTTTAGGTGGAAAGTCTATCTTGTTTTATCTTGTTATGGCCCGGCAAAGAGCAGTCACTGACTGCAAGGACCATATTGTTTTTTAGCAACTACCGCCGCCTTTTCAGCGAATAATGTGACCTCAACAAGATGCTCTAAAAGTCACCAAAACGTACACACCTGGGATAAATTGCAAATGAATTTTCCACAAAGTCAATCGCCACCCCCAAGACAATTACATCAATGCCAGCGATCCGTCAAAATGAATAATAAATCACAGAGATAATGACAAAAAATGTACTTCAAAATAAAGTCGCGAGAACCAAAACACACGGTCGGGATAATCCCAAAAGAAGTTTTGAATCATTAATATGCCACACCATCTCCACGGGTTTACGCCCATTTTGTATTAACTCTGAGAATTGGCGATTTTTCGTGTTTTCCCAATGCATATAAGGAAACAACACTTTGTTTGAGCGACACGCAATTGCAATAACACTTGCTGCCAGCTCCAGTCTACAAACACCCCAGAAGTGTCGTTGACCTTTGACCTTGGGATAAGGCCGCCATCTGGAATTTTCTCAAAAAAGCACCTTTAGCACCAGATACAAAACGGAAACCTGCCGCTGGAATTTTCTCTATCAATCTCAGAATTTTCGGGCATCAACGGCAGAAGCTGTGGTGCGAGAGTTACGTGAAGGCGTGGCTGCGCCTGCGGGCCATGCCAACGCCACTTATGCTTTAATTTCATATACTTTTCAAATTTTAACAGATATGAATCATGACTAAAGTTAATAGTAATCCTTGACATGACCTTATTGGTCACATACAAAAAATAAAGAATGTCAATAGTTCACTTGTGGTTTATTTATAGGAATTTTCATATTTACAAACATCAGATTTGGTCAAAATCCTGAATAGGCCTGAAGGTGCCAGAATTTTTTTTGCATAATCTTTATTTTAGTAGGAAAATACATCATGATTAGTCAGTTATGAAGTTTTGTGTCGGGGGTAATCAGGGTTGTGCCGATTGACAATATCATCATCCATCGCAGGGGTTGACATAGCCCAGAAATTTCAGATCACGCCCACAGGGCCAGTAGTTTTGAACAACCCATTGGCCCCTGCTCGGAGTTACTGGTCTGACACAAGATATGGGACCTGCTGCCCGCAGGGGTGCTTGCAACTTTGGGGGTCCGCACACTTCTCGAAACTTTTTAATATGGTAATTTGCATTCTGGTGACATCACTTATTTCTACAATTTTCAATGACTGAAAATAGACCATATCAAACTTAAATCTGCTCTAGTCTGTTTCAGATGTTTTGAAGAGAGCACTGCAGTGTAGTAGGTAACACTAGTTCAGAAGTTTTCATGGTGCTTCAACGGCAAATATCGGCATTAAATCATAAACCTTAAATGTGTGTTAAAACAATCTAATGGCAGCTTGAACCATTTAACTAATTAAATATATCCCTTTAATGCATTTGACCAATCGGATGGACGCCACATTGTTGACCAACTGATGGAGCCCTGTTATGTTAGATGTTTGTAACCTGCGTCAACGGGTCATTTGAGTATAATTTTTAAACTGGGGAATGGTTATTTGTTTTTGCTGTTTGTTTATATACCGCAAATTATATCGTTATTTATTTATTTATTTTATCTCTGATATCGAGATATCATGAAGCTCTTCTCTCATATTGTGCAGGTCTAACTGAGATCATTCAGCTAACTAGGAAATATTTCTTACTGCTTACAGTGTTGTTCAGATTCAGGTATTTGAGTTGCCTTTGATTCTTTGGACATTCAGCTTAAAGTTTACTGCATACAGTTTCATCTTCAATGCATTCATTAAATATCTTGCTGTCCATAGTACTAATTCCACCCATTACCCACTAACATATTCATCTATTCCTGCTATGTCTTCCACATCTCTGACATGCTTCAGTCTTCTTTTCAGACGTGTCGGATTTATAATCAAATGTAATAATAACCCACTGGGTTTGTGCCTTCGTTGTTGCTAAGCTTAACATTGTTTTGTATTGAATTGTTACATCTAATAAAGTTTGAAAAAAAGTAGTGATGCTGCACAGGTGCTCAGTGAAAGCGTACAAGAGGCGGGAGAGGAGGAGAAGTGATCGTGTTGCTTCCATAGAAACCCCCAGTTGAACAGGACTAGCAGAAAAATTAAATTATGAAGACGGTAAATTCCACATCGCCAGTAAAATTCTACTTTTATTGAAAAAAAAAGGTGAAGAATATATAAACCCAAGAGAGTCGGAAAATTGACGGATAAGTGAAAGTAAGCCCCAGGGTCCGCAGACTGCTCGAAAAACAGGACCGGGCCAGCGGACAAATGGTTGAGCCCTGCATCGTGATGGTGACTGACATCCCGGCCGGAGAGAGACACCATCGTGGATTTTCGGGCCATCGCTAAGTAGTCGAATTTCATAGTGCCGGGTTACATGTACAAAATATCTTGATGGATCACGGTTGGATTAGAATCCAATTGTGCAGTTACGGGCCCAGAAAAATGTTTTCAGAATATAAAAAACGCTCGCTAAAGTCACACTTTCCTCGAATAAATCATTCAAGATATGCCAAAGAGGGCTCAAAAACCGAAGGATATAAATTACGCCGAAAGCGGCTTTTTTTCAAACTTTATTGAATGTAACGATCAATACAAAACCATGTTAAACAGCGCCGAACGGCTATATACATTGACATGTCAGCTCGGTAAAATACCAGATGATCTTCTAAACGCGCTTTTAATAATGTTAGGGTTATTATGAAACACCTGTTTGCTCATCATTTGAATTTAACTGTGTGGCTGCGTTTTTCTGAACGGCCAGGATTAGCAGTATGCTAACACGGGCTAACAACATTAGCTTTGGGTGGCGCTGCACGTAAACATGTCGGAATAACATCAGCCTTTATTTAGTCGGGACACAACTGGAAACATAAATCCACGTGATTGTTTGAATGTTTTCTAAGGACTGAGCTTTATTTCTGCTTTGAAGCTCAAACCGGCCAGGTGTGCTGATGATCCGAGCCAGGCTCCGACACACATTTATTTAATCTGCCCTGAGTTCGCAGCTAGTACCCCAGAGCTGCGGATGGATCGCAGTCTTAAATCTCCATACATACCGCCATACCCCCCTTCCCCATCAAACAAAGCTGGAAGTCCGCGCTCTGCCGGTCCATTTCACTAGTTAAGTGCGGGAGAGGACTTCTTCTTTTCTATTTTGTTTGTTACTTTGTTAAAGTCACTTCTGCCGCGATACTGGATCATCGCTGGTTAGTCATTAGTTGGGATATAAAATAAAAAAGCAAATAAGGAATAGTAGCATAAGAAATCCAAAAATGTAAAATAGTCTCTGACGACAAGTGTCATCGCTCCATCCCGATGGTTGACAGCAAACATCACAACGGCAATTTAAGGGACATCAGCCAACCCTATCAGTAACTACAGCATCTTCAAACCCATTGAGCATTTTTGATCATATCTGATCAATATTTAAATATGAAAAATTCCTAACAATAAAACAACGTGAATTATGGCACAATCTTTGTTGCAGTAGGACAATAAGGTCATGAATACTCAGTACAGGAAGTTTGGTGACAGAAGCTTTAGTATCTTCAGAGCTATTGAGCATTTATGTTATGATTCATATCTCTATTACATTTTAAAAACTATACAATAAATGGGAGGTTGGGACTTTAACAAAATTCTAATATAATAATTAATAATGTAGCATGACTATGCTGAAGAGTCTGGCCACAGTTCATATATAAATATAGACATTTATTTGCTTTTTAAAAGTTGACTGTTTTTTACAGAATGGTGTTTCAGAGGTTGCACTTTGTTGACAGTCCATTGGCAGCCGGCTCGCTGCTCTGTTTGTAGACCACAGCTTAAAACAAAACAATTGATTAAAGGCACAAAAACAAACTTTTTTCTTTAAAAATGCTTTTTTGTAGTTCACTCTCTGTGTTAATACAAATGAGTGAGATAATTTATGACACATTTGAACTTGCTTATCAGAAGATTTATTGGAAGCTATAGTCCTAATCTTGAAGATCTAATTTAACCAAACTGCAGCTGCTCTATTCCCTGTTCCTCCGCCAGCTGATAGCTGCAGTTTAAACTGAGCTTCATAATCGTGTCTCTTTGCATTTCCATGGTTTCCAAATGAAGTTGTTCTGCATTATTCACATATCTGCTCCTTTGTACTATGGGGGTGTCTTTTACGCCCTCTTCTCTCCTCGCACTGCTTCTCATGTTGTTCTCCTAGTCCTCTTTACCAAGTCACGCACAACACATTAGGGCCACTTGCAGGCCATTTTGGGAGAAAATGTAAGACTTTTATCACCTATGTTGTGAAAGTACTGACATGTGAAAGTACTGACATGCAGCCCAAGAGCCGTCTGTTTAACCCCCCCCCTGCACTGAAAAAAAAAAGGTCCGGCCCTCTGTTCACCGGGAGCAAGCCATGCAAATTTCAGCCAATCAGATCAACCAGAAAGTTCCTGCCCTAAAAGTGACAAAACGCCCCTGAGCGAGATCCACATGAGCCAAGAAAAAAGGAATTTGAACGCTGCAAGATTACTCTCAGTTAGAATTGGCGCCCCGCGCTTGTATTATATTTCACCTACTCAGTTCCTAAATACACCCAAGCTTAGATGTCTTCACGCCCTTTCAGTTTATGGCAGATATGTAATTCCATACTACAGCGTGATGCTTGTTTCGGAAGATGAGGTTGCGGTCGTGAGGCCATGACTTGGAAGCGGGTGTTTACATTTATCAAGAAAATCGGCACTGCAGGGCGGTTGCCCATGCTAGGCGGTCGCACGTGCTTGGGCCCGCCAAATGCTACTTGTAGCTTAATTTATTTTTTGTTTTTTTTAGTTGGGATTTCTTTATTTGAATTGCAGGGTTTAGTATGATGAGGACACTTAAGGGTTGACAAATATACAATCTGACTGAGGATCTCAGTTTGCTTTTAATTTATTTACACATTACTATTCATTACAGATTGTTGCTAGGCCAGATAAGTTCTACCTAGGATATTCTCTTCATGGATCTTTAAATACACTTAACTATTCAAAATTTTCTGTGTGGGAGTTTGAATTGCCCTCCTGCACGTGGGGTTCTCTCTCCGACTGCATCCTCCCACCGGCCCAAAAAATGATGTTTCATAAGTTGATTGGCAACTCTAAATTGACCAAAGGTATGACTGTGAGAGTGAATGGATGTGTTATTGTGGATATTCTACCCTGCGACAGACTGGCGACCTGTCCAGGCATCTCGCCTTCACCACAAGTGGGCCGGATAGGGCCCGCAGCCTCAGAATTCTCGAAGGAAAACGGTAATAGAAAATGAATGAATGAATGAATATTCAAAATTTATGATAAACTAAATCAACATTTTCCAAGTAATGCCACACGCACGCAAAAAAACTCTCAAAAAAAAACATGGGACTTTTAAAGATCAATTTGATTTTAATGTGCATTTGGCTTCCAGAAAATGTTTTATAAGCCTATAAACCATGGTGTGTACCTTTTTGTAGTAGTGTTATCTCCTTTCTCCTCAGCTGGAGGTGGTTATGTTCTGTGAATATCCTGCAGTTCATCTTCATTGCTCTCAGGTTGGACGATATTATCAAGTGGCCCTGGCTGGTGAGCCTCACAAATGACAATACTAGACAAATTCACAGCCTTTTTTTATGTTCATGGTAAATATAAAAGGCATACACTTGTAAACTTTGTTTTTTCATCAATGTTGCATGATGTTCCTTCAGTAACATTTTGTTCTCCTTGTGTTGTAAAGCGCCCCACTGTGGATCCTAATGTCCTTCCTCTGCCTTGTCGTCCTCTATTACATCATCTGGTCAGTCCTCTTCCTCCGCTCCATTGACATCATTGCTGAGCAGAGGCGGACTCACATCACCATGGCAATCAGCTGGATGACCATTGTCGTTCCACTTCTCACGTTTGAGGTTTGAGTTGTGTTTTAAACATTGTAGACACCTTTTAACTATTTTTAATTGCTGAAGTGAGACATGACTGAGGACTTCAAAAGGTTAATCCAGGAAGTTTAAACCTCTGTAAATAAAGATGAGACGGCAACCTTTTATTAAAATATGGTAATTTTGCATCGCAAAACAAGGAAACACAAACTTTTCAATCAGCTTTAGGTACAGCCCTGCAGCTATTCAGTGACGCTGCTAATTTATGCATTTTTTCTTTTTATATGCATTTTCTAATGGCCCTTAGGGCCGAGCAAAACGGTAAGCGGAGACGGGGAATATGGTATTTATTTGTAGGAAGACGCAAGTTTAAAGTAAATTTCGCTTTCAGGAAGGAATTCAATTTAACAATGGACATGGAAATTCAAGAAGAAATTCATATGACGCCAAGTTTTCAAGTTAAGCGCAATCGAGCTGCCGGATAAAAAAAGAAATAGAGCTGCTGCACGCAAACTTGGCATAAATGAATCGATGGTGAGACGCTGGAAACAGCAGCGGGAAGAACTGGAACAATGTAAAAAGACTAAAAAGCTTTTCAGAGGTAATAAAAGCAGGTGGCACGAACTGGAGAATATTCTTGAAGACTGGGTGAACACACAGAGCAGATGGCCGAGGTGTTTCCACTGTGCAGATCAGACTGAAAGCAAAAACAATCGCCACTGAAAAAGGAATTCAGGATTTCAACGGAGGACCGCCTATGTGTTCTGTGATTTATGATTTGGGGCAAGCCCTATCCACTTCAGGACAGGGATTTGTGTCAGCAACTCCCTCCCGACTAATGCAGGAAAAAAGTTGCAAATTGCAGATTTATTCAAAAAAAGATTACAGAGAATTCCATCGGACCCAACATCGTAAATATGGACGAGGTTCCGCTGACGTTTGACCTGCCCCTCACCAGGACCGTCAACAAGAAAGGTGCAGCATCGGTCACACTGACAACCATCGGCCATGAGAGGACGCATTTCACCTGTGTTTTGGGCTGCACTGCATCCGACTGAAGCTTGCCAATGGTTATTTTTAAACGGATTATTATGCCAAAAAATTTCCAAAGTCATTGCTAGAAGTTAACACGAAAGGGTGGATGGTAGAGAGCCTAATGAAAGAGTGGTTGACCGAGTGTTATGGCAAGCGTAATCGAGGATTTACAGAAAAAGGCATTGCTGGGACAGCATGAGGGCCTATATCACAGATTCCCAGAAAGCAGCCATCAAGAGGGACAAACTCAATTCCAGCTAGATTCCTGGGGGCACAACTAAGTATTTGCAGCCACTTGACATAAGTGTGAATCGTGCATGTAAAGTGGCCCTCCGAGTTGAATGGGAGGCTTGGGATGACCAGCGGCGAAATCAAGCATCAAACCGCCGCATGCGAAGAGCAACTTTGCATTAAAAGTCTGCCAGTGGATCCTGACAGCATGGAGCAGTGTGAAAAAAAAAAATCAACAATCACCAATGGATTTAGAAAAGCCGGTCTACTGTGTGACGGAGAGGACAGCGCAAGCGGCGCTGTGAATTTGCCGAGTGACACTGACAGTGACAACGGAGAGACTGAGAGAGAGTGCGGCGAACAATATCTAATGCTATTCCAATCCGACACTGAGGAGGAAGACTTTCATGGCTTTAGTACACAGGAGGAAGACGAAGTAAGCTCTCAGTGACTTTACGGTCTTCTTTTTTGAACCAGTCCTGTTCGTGCTGTGTTAAGGTGTCACTGTTGACACTTACAGGCATGCGCGCAGCACCCGCCTCCACGCGGCACGCGCCCCTGCATAGAGGCGCGTGGAAGCGGGCTCCCGCGATGTACCGCGAGTTACCAAGGTTGTTCTCACGACTTTTACTGGTACGTTTTTTTTAACCAGCCTTGTTATGCTTTTACTACCTTATTGCTGTCGTGTTACTGTCGCGCCCAGACACACAATTAAAACTTTGAGAAGTCTTTTCTTTGTATCGTCCCCCACCCCAGACCCCGCAGCCGAAGCGGATGACACCCAGAGCGACCAGGGGCCCCGAGAGGGTTGTCCCGTCCCGTCCCAGAGCCAGGGAAGGGCCGATCCCAGCCCCAGGTGCAGATGGGCAGCCCTCCAGTGCCGCTGCCCCCCCCCCGAGCAGGGCCCCCCGCCTAATCCTCCTTCTACATTGATGGGACTCATGTCACCAAGCACACAAAGCGACGGTGAAGCCGTGATTGAAACTTTAAGGCAGACTGATAGATATATATAGATATAGAGACATACCTGCTGCCAGAGAGCCTGGACAGGCGTGCAGAACCACAGTGCGTGCATGTTACTGTCGGGTAGATTACTGTCACAGTGCTGACAAATGTCTGAGTTACTGAGACCCATCTTGAACATCCTCTGTCCAGTGTAGTAAATTCTGTTAAGAGTTTTGAAATGGATTAACTGCAGATTTGGACTTTTTGTCAGTTTAAAGGTGTTTAGACAATGTTTTGACCAGAAGCTTCCATCTGTGCTGATGCTCAAATCTGCATCCCATTTTCTTGTCGGAAGTGAAATATTATTATCTAAATTACATAAAAGTTTGTATATTTTGGAGAGAGTTTTATTCATTGAGAAATTAATCAAAGTGGTAACTACATCTGGTGGTTTTAAATCGTTGTCTCTATATTTAAACTTTTTAGTAATAATTGATTCAAGTTGCTGATATTCCAAGAAGTTATTTATTCCATGTTTGTCTTGAAGTTCCTGGGGAGTTATGAATCTTCTATCAATAATTATGTGCTCTAGTTGTGTAATTCTTTTGTTTATAAGGATGTCTGGGTTGTTCCAGATGGGTGGCGTTTTGCATGGTTGAATTGATGATTTTGATATTTTGAGAAATTCCCACCAGGCTGTTAAAGTGGCATTTATATTAATACTTTTGAAACAATCCTGTTTTTTAACTGTTTGGCTAATAAATGGAAGATCTGACGGGTTGATCTTTCCACATAATGCCTGTTCGAAGTCTAACCATGAGTTGGTTTCTGGATTATTTTTTAACCATTTTAAGATGTATTGTAGTCTATTTGCAAGAAAGTAATTGTGGAAGTTAGGTAATTCTAATCCTCCACAGCTTTTTGCAGATTTTAAAGTTTTTAGACTGATTCTTGCAGGTTTATTGTTCCATAAAAAGCTTGATATGGATGAATCTAATGTTTTGAACCATTTTAATGGCGGTTGTGTGGGAATCATTGTGAATAGATAATTAACTTTGGGTAAGAATTTCATTTTTACCGTGGCTACCTTGCCCATAAGGGACAGAGGCAGGTTGGTCCAGCGTGTTAGATCGTCCTGTATGTCTTTCAGTGATGTGGTGTGGTTTAGCTGCACCAGTTCTGAAAAATTGATACCTAGATATTTGATGTTTCCTGATTTAACTGGTATTGTGAGTCTTTGCTCTGCATTACTGTTCAGTGGTAATAAAACAGACTGCTCGCTCCCTCTTGCGCTGCACACGCTTTCCCCTCCTTTTGCTGCATGCGCTCCCTTATGAGGTGCCGTGTAGGACATTATTCAGAATTAGCATTCATAAACACATGTGAAATCTCTCACACACACTAGTGAAATGCTTGTATACATACAACTGAAAATGTATTCATTCACATACACATGTGAAATCTCTCACATACACATGTGAAATCTCTCACACACACTATCCAAAATGCTCTCACACACACTACTGAAAATCCTCTCACATACACATGTGAAAATGCTCTCAAACACTACTGAAAATCCTCTCACATACACATGTGAAAATGCTCTCACATACACATGTGAAAATTTCAATAGAAACGGAAGGCATTTCAGTAGAAACGTTTTTTTTTTACTTTATTGTTAGAAACGAAGTTGGTCGACTGAAGGCATTTCAGTGGAAATGAACCTGTGTCCGAATTCCTGCCCTGATCCCCAACTACTAAAACCTTATATAGTGCAGAACTATATAGTTCTATATAGTTCTCTGAATTTAAAAGCAATTCAGACACCCGTGCTCAGTACTTTTTTCTTTTGGGTGTTGTTCATAACGCGCTTGACACGGAAACAAAGTGGCGCATTACCGCCACTACCTGGTCTGGAGGCGAACTACTCCTATTTAACGCGGAGAATGACACTTATTTGTCAGAGTAAAAACATAATAAATATAAACATTTTACAAAGACTATTTATGAATCTGCTGTGTTCTGATCATGGAAAACGTGACTGATTTATAAATAATTAAATTACAAACCCTTTGGTGTTGATTTAATGTATTTGTTCATAAATAAACCCCAAAGTTATTTTTTCATGCCAATATTTATTTTGTTTTTGTGCCGCTGAACGATTAACGGGCTCTTGCAAGGAGGCATTTTTTTCTGTAGTTTTCTTACACCTTACTGAAAATGGCTTCGAAAATGAATCTGTCCGTGTTCCTGGCAATAATTCAACCGTTTTTCGTGAGATCAAACTGAAAACGAGCAGATATGCAGCATCACAGGACGGCAAGGAATAGCAGACATCTCAGAAGATTTCCTCTGGATGCCCTGACCAGACAGAATAACTTGTGAGTTAAACTTAAAGCTTTTTTTTTAGCTAAACTTAAACTTTAACTTTGTTACTAATCATGCTCAAGGTTACACAATCTGCTGGGTAAGAGTTTAACATTCTTTTTCAAGTGAGTTGTGTAGTCCAATTACATGAAACACTTGTGAGTTCAAAGTTTAGAATTTTTTATTCAGAGTCAAACCATATCACTTGTTTTAAACAAAAACAAAACAAAAACTTTCATTTTTAAAAGTTTAAATGAAAATCCAAAAACCCAGCCAAATAAAAACTACGAGATTTTCCAGAATTAATAAATACTTCATAATCTAAAATGTAAGACATCAAAATAAATAGAAACATTAAAAAAATGTGATTTAATTTCCTCAATGAAATAATTAATGTTGCATTTTCCAGGGTCTTCCACGTCTCTACTGCTTTACCAACACAAAGGTGTCTGTCCTGGCCCTTTACGCTGACGGTCAGTCCGACACAAGACTGGATTTTCGGTTGACCCGCAGGACCATCGAGCATCTGGGTCGATGTTCCTGAAGCATCAGCTTCGGGTTCCTCACACTCTGGGGGGTCACAGGAGACTGTAAGATGTGGACGTCCTGGTGTGAAACACCAGGACGTCCACATCTTACAGTGTGGTAGCCAGAGTCTTTGACATGACACGGTCCACCGTGAGCGATGTTGTCCACAGGACGGCAGACCGCATCCTCCAGCTGATGAGCAGGGTCACCCAGCTTCCCAGTGGGAATGAACTACCATAAGTCGCCTCTGGATTTTAGCAGCTCGCTTGGTCTTTCTCCTTCCAAAGGGTCACAAGGAGCATTGATGGCTGCCACATAAGAATAAAGGCCCTAAAAGAAAATGCAGCTTGTTATTTTAACAGGAAGCTTTTTTATTCCATTAAAATGCATGCTGTATGTGACTCTAATGCCAAATTTATAGATATTTTTGTTGGAAATCCAGGATCAATCCATGATTCACGGGTTCTACGTAAAAGCCCAATTTATGTAAATCAAACAAACCCACCTGAAGGATCCTTTTGGGTGATGGTGGGTATCCCTGCATTGCACATCCCATCATGCTGCTGACACCCTACAGGGAACCCATGAGGAATGCCATTGAGGCAGTTACAACCAGAACCACTCCAGAACACTCTCTGTTGTGAAGAGAGCATTTGGCATGATAAAGATGAGGAGGAGAGCAATATTTCTGGGGGCACTGGAAGTAAAACCAACCTTTGCAATGAAAATCATTGCCTGCAGTTCATTCTGCACATTCTGTGCATCAGCAAAGGCGACTGCTTAGCCACAGATGTTGAGCCACAGCAGGACAACACCAGGAACATGCAGGACGAGCAGAGTCACGTCCGTCTGCAAGGACAAATCTTTGCTTTCCTTTCAGCTCCAACTGTGACACACATGACTCTAGAAGACCAGGATTATTGTTAACATGTATAAAAATAAATATTAACACATAAAACGAAATTCTAAATATGTACATCTGATAATTATATGAAAATCCTTTTGAGATTGTTAAAAATAGCTCAGATTTAAATAATACATGTAAATTTTTCATTTTTGTTCATACATTTATTAAACAAATTGGAAAAACAATGGCTGCATTACATTTTAAACAATAATTTCAACTCAAGTAAACTTAACAGACTCTCCTGTCGCTGTTCCTCCCTTCTAGCCCTTTCCTCCTCTCTCTTCTGGCTCTTTAACATAAACCTTTAACCCAGTACGACAACGATTAACCGTTTATTAAAATGAAGTCAAATCTGATCATATGTCTCTACCCATCTGGCACGAGCTAGCTTGAAAACAAACAGGCTATCTTTCTCCATCCGCAAATGGATCGGATTTTCCTCATCCTCGTCTGTCCCTACATATATGAACACATTTAAAACATGTGTTAATAACTTGTGACTACGGTTAGAAGTCACTGCTTTTTGATGTAATAAATATCTAGCGTTTGTTTTTAGCCTTCGGCGCTAATTCGCGTTAGCGTTAGCTTTAGCATTACTGAAATTGATGAGCTTCAAAACAATCTAGGTTGTTGATTGAGGAATATAACATATTAAACACATCATCTTAAGTATTTACAAATATATTTTACAACAGATACTGGATATTTTTTAATATACTTACACGTTTCGGTGGTTTTCCTTGCGCAACCGGCTGCCATTTTCGAATGATTCAGACGAATGATTATCTCGCGATAATCAGCCAACTTCCGTTTCTACTGAAATGCCTTCCGTTTCTGTCGAAAATTTCAGTAGTGTATGTGAGAGCATTTTGGATAGTGTATGTGAGAGGATTTTCACATGTGTATGTGAGAGGATTTTCACATGTGTATGTGAGAGGATTTTCACATGTGTATGTGAGAGGATTTTCACATGTGTATGTGAGAGGATTTTCACATGTATATGTGAGAGGATTTTCACATGTGTATGTGAGAGGATTTTGGATAGTGTATGTGAGAGGATTTTCACATGTGTATGTGAGAGGATTTTCACATGTGTATGTGAGAGCATTTTCACATGTGTATGTGAGAGGATTTTCACATGTGTATGTGAATGAATACATTTTCGGTTGTATGTATACAAGCATTTCACTAGTGTGTGTGAGAGATTTCATATGTGTTTGTGAATGCTAATTCTGAATTATGTCCTACACGGCACCTCATACTCCCTCCTCTTTCTTACACACGTGTGCCGTTTCAGCACATAAACATTGTCATTTTACAACACGTTTCAATGTGGGCACATGTGATTTATAGACAGGTGCGGCTTATGTTTGTACAAAATGGTTTATCATTTAAAAACATAATGGGTGCGGCTTATAATCAGGTGCGCTCTATAGTCTGGAAATTACGGTACTTCACATTACTTACACATTACATCAGTACTGCACATTGATTTTAAATTAGCCATTGTATTATTTAAAATATTTCATTTTTCTTGAAAAACCTATTCATTATTTTAAACAGCATTTTAAAATATTCATTAAAATATTAATTTTATTCATGTGGAATATTATATAATTCTTCTTCCATTATAATTCTAAGTAGCTTTGTTTTTATTTCATGTTTCTGTTTTTCAGAATGACTTATTTATTTCATGAAAAGCTTTTTCAGGAGAATGACTCTGTCAATCAGTGAAAGTGGACGGGATCTAAACGCTCATTTGCTGATCCCTGGAAATCGACTCGTATTCCTAGATACCCGCTCTGCGGTGTGCCAGTCAGAGAGATTACATATTTCAGCGATATCTGCACGGCTTTGATGAAATTCGAAGATCAAATAGGCTCCGTGCACGAAAGTAAGAAGTTCTACTTCCGCCGCCTTGAGTGTGAGGCCGACCATTTCCGGCTTGCGACTTCTATAGCAGCGACACGGCAGATTTTGATTGCGAAAGATGGTATATTTCACCCGTTTACTACAAGGTCTCCCGAAAATCGACGTGGACGACATCTACAGGATTGTCGACCAGTGCGTGGTTACATGCCAAAATATCGTGTCGAAAAAATATAGTGTCGAAAATACTGAAAAGGAAATTAGTCCGGTTGTAAACAAACCTTTGCTGTCACATATATTGCAGCAGCTCGGTAATATACGAGGCGATCTTCCAAACGTATTTTTATTAATTTTATGAATATTATGAAGAGCCTGTTCGCTCATCATTTTATATTTAATCCTTGTGGTCAGTGCTTTTTTTGTGGAAGAAGAACAGAACTGAAGAACAACCCAGGGTTAGGATAGGCTAACAAAACGGGCTAACAACATTAGCCTTTTGATGGAGACAAAATCCAGGACAAACCATGTGGGAAACGCTGCAATCTGCATCCTGGCTGCACGTAAATGATCAGCCTTTATTTGTCGGGGCACAATTAGAAACACAATTCCATGTGTCGTGATTTTTTTGAACAGTTTCTAAGGACTGAGCGGCATTTCTGCTCTGAAAAGCTCACACACACAGTGTGCTCTGCTCTGTCCTCGCGAGTCCGGCAGCCGCTAACTCAAAGCGGCGGCTCGGCTCGCAGTCCGAAATTTCAGACATAACAAAACAACAAAATGCACACGTAACACAGCACCCTCCCCTCAAACACATTATGAAATCCGGCTGCTCTGCTCAGAGAGGTTCACTCGGTCCACTGGCAACGGAGCCCGAATGCAGAGCTCGGATGCCGGGTCCAGACCTCAGTGGGCACGCATCCCCCCGCATCTCCCTCGTGAAGGGTGAAAGAGACGGGAGAGCCAGCGGGGCGAGAGCGGAGCGGGGCTTTACGCGGGGCGTCAGCAGAGGAGCTGGTCGGTCCCGTATGAGCTCACAAGCTTTCTCTCAGCAAAACACCGTCTATGCATGACGTAAACCAGACACACGATCGGAATGACCGTTTACATGAACAACGATCGGTATACCAAGCTATCTCGATCGGAAATAAATTTGGATCCGAACGAGTCTGACCGGGGCAAAGTACTCAGAACGGCGTGTTTACATGACACATTTTCTTTCCGATTGCTGCAAACACGAAACACGACTGGTCTTGCTTGGGGTGAAGTCCTCCCGCCGTGTTCACCATCCATTCGGCACACAATTGACAAATTCGCACACGCGTACACAACAATGTTGTGATGTCTTTGTCACGCGTTGAAACACCAAACGCCTGTCTTTTACCCGAAATCCGCTCCTATTTACTCAAAACTAGCAACTCAACAAAACTCCCCACAACAATAACATGACCAACAGGAAGTTGTCGGCCTCACACTCGAAACACGGAAGTTAACCGGAAGTTCTATCGTGCACGTAGGCTATAGAGACAAACTATCTGTCTGCAGCAGAAAATGCGACAACTGTTTTTGTAGTTTGAGGGTTTGTGTAGACCAAAGGAGCTCCGGTTGTCCACATCTCTAAGTCACCCGTTGAAACACTCCTCATTCTTCATTCACGCTATTCACTCAGAGCTCACCTTTGCTCTGCAGCTAACACAGCTCTGCAGTCTGCGCTCACAGATCCAGTCTGATGTCACATCGTGCCTTACACTGTGTCGGCTCGCGGGAGGCAGGCTGGCGGACCGATAGAGAGTCAGACCAGGCAGCTGCGGAAAGCGGAACAAGCCTGCTCAAGCCTCCTGAACCTTATGATATTTTTCTATTTTCATTGAGACAATAATTATAAATCGGGTCCTCTGGTTTTATTTTTCCCTCTCGGGGAAAATGTTGAACCTTTCCTGCAACAACGTTTCTCTTTCTGGTTGGAAAATGCAGCGGAGATCCGGGGTTTGATTTGGGGTTCAGTTCCCCGTTCAGACGCCTCAGAGCAGGTTAATAAAATAACCAGTCTCTATACTAGTTTGGAGGAAACCTTTTTTTATTATCACTTTTCCGGCAAACTGAGCAACACACCCTTCACTTGCGCTCACACACACACACTTTTGCGCTGTGCGCTCTGATTTACACGTAATGTAAGACGTAGTTTGACTGCAGGAGGAGCTGAAGCAGAGCCTCCGTCTGGGATGATTTCATGAACTCAAACATGGAAACATTATCATGTGGAACTATTCAAAATTAAAGCCGCAAGCGGCGTTGTATGGCCCGCAGACGCAACCCGCCTTTCACGCCCAACTCTACGCACCACCACCGCTCTCACCGCCCACAAATTAAAAGGTAGTCATGGCTGCGTTTGCTAACTATGCTAACGTGCTAAAAGTGATAGTATTGCGATCAGCATCATCAACTCTATCAGAAAAACACATTACCTTAAATGCTAATTATGCTAACTATGCTAGCTATGCTAATGTGGCTAAAAGTGCTAGCATTGCGATCAGCATCATCAACTGACTCAGGAAAACACATTATCTAAAATGCTAATTATGCTAACAACGCTAGCTATGCTAATGTGGCTAAAATTGCTAGCATAGAGATCAGCATCATCAACTGACTCAGAAAAACACATTCCTCTAGATGATAATTATGCTAACTATGCTAGCTATGCTTATATGGCTAAAAGTGCTAGCATAGCGATCAGCATCATCAACTAACTCAGAAAAACACATTGCTCCATTGGTGAGAGCTACATGTCATAAGTCAGTGGTTCCCAAACTTTTTCTGCAGGGCCCCCTTTTCTGAATATTAGAATATTTTCGAGCCCCCCCACAGTGACACAAACATACAAATCCTTTGTTTCTAAACTCCACCGCGCCTTATAACATGTGATTAATGAGAAATCTCTCTGAACGGTAGAATTCTGTTATCTAAAGCTGAAGGAATCTCTAGATATGTCTATGTGTCTCTGTCTTTAGAAATGCCAAAACACATCTGTAAACTATTAAATAAAACATTATTTGATTTTATTTAGAGGAAAAAATGTCAATACTTAAGAAAAAATGTTTTGTGTAACACCAGATAACATGGAGGCATGGATGTGTGAACCTTTGAAACTTTAAACAACTCTTTTAAAATAAAGTGGTTAAGTAATTAATTAAAAGGTGAAGACAATATCTGGAATGCATTTCCCAAATATATATTTGACACAATGGGAGGCATTAAATTCTTGCTAAAATGTAATTGTAAAATTGAAAAATTACCCACAAAACTTTCAAACTTTTACAAAGAAGCCCTGCTGGCCTGGAAACTCCTTTATAAACATATTTTTTCTCCAACTTGTTGTATTTGGAATAACAGTAATGTACAATACAAGAATAAATCACTTTTTTTCCTAGATGGTATGATAATGATTTTGTTTTAATCAGACAACTTTTCAATTCTCATGGACGTCTTCTGACGTATGAAGAATTTCTTTTAAAATTCGGTATTCCTGTTCCACCCAGAGAATATGCAATAGTGTTAGATGCCGTTCCAACCAGTCTACTTCAACTGTTTAAAGGGATTTATAACACAAGTCAATTAAGAACCCAGACAATTTTTTTGGACAATGTGGATATTTGTGTTAATTCAGTTTCCAATAAACAAATAAGAAATCTTTTATACCACAACCTTACCTGCTGGGAGGTTTTATTTGGGAATCCAAATTTGTGGACATAAAATGGACTAATGCTTACTATTAGTAATAAATACTGTCTAAATAACAAAATAAGAGGTGTCCTTCAAAATATTGCATTGTATATATCCTACCAAAAAAACTTTGAGTAGATTTGTTGTGGACATGGACCTGTTTTGTTAATTCTGTGGAACTCAGGAGGAAACTATGTATCATCTGTTTGTGGACTGCAGACATACAAATAAGTTTTGGTTTGAAGTGGGAAACTATATTGGAAATATAACTAAACAAACTGTTACATTTTTAGATAAAGACATTATTCTGGGTTATCTTAATGTCAAAGTAGACAAAGATTGTATCTTCATTACACAATTGTTTTTATTATTGGCAAAATTCCATATCCATAAAGCAAAATGGTCAAACTCCAAACCTAAATTCCAGCAGTTTTTGAGTGAAATCAATCAGTAATGTACCATTATCAAACATCTGCAAAACCAAAAAGCAATTTGAACTAATTTAATTTTTGAAAGATTTAAAATGTATTAAACCCCAAAGATTTTTGAAGTAATAATTCTTTTTGTCTTATGTAGTATATGTATGTGTATATATTTATATACTTTTTGTTTTATTTCTTATATTTTTCTGCAATATGTACACATTTCAATTCCCCCTGAGACATTCACATTGTTATTGTATAATGTTGTTTGTCAATAAAGTATGAAAAAAAAAACTCCACCGCGCCCCCCCTGCAATACCTCCGCCCTCCAGTTTGGGAACCACTGTCATAAGTTGATAAAAAAATCCTCATTTTTTCAAAATAGCGGCTTTTCTGTTTATTTTATCTCCGTAGCAACCATTTTGTGTATTGGTCGCCTTTTGATGACGAACAGATCAATGTTAGTTTCAGACGAATCGGCAAAAGTAAACTTTTTGTTGTCCTTAGCAACAGTGGTGTCATGCTAACCACGCCCACATTCCTTATATGTCCATATCCAGTATTTTTAATTGTGTTCAGTTCCTGCTATGGATGCATGCATTCAATTTTCATTGTATTCCAATGAAAAGGATGGGAGTAACAACAGCGCGCCACTTGCCACGCGCACGCCGTTTATAATCCACAACTTCTAATTCCAACATTTTTGTTGAATTTCAAAACTTCTTTGGGATATCCCTGACATGTGTGTTTTGGTTTCGCGACTGTATTTTGAAGTACATTTTGTCGGTCCCCATACTCGTTTTGTTCAGCGCGGGCCAGGGAATTGCATATTTCCTCTTCACGCCATTCCGATGAAAAATGTGCGAGCTAGCTTAGATGGCAACGGTTGCGAGCTCGCCACGCGCACACGGTTCAAATTCTACAACTTCTCATTCCAACATTTTGTCCAGAGTAGCTGGCCGTTGATGCCCGAAAAGTTACGAGACGATTGATGAAAATTCCAACGACGAGTTTTCGTTTGTATCTGGTGCTAAAGGTGATTTTTTGAGAAAATTACAGATGGCGGCCTTTTCCCAAGGTCAAAGGTCAACAACACTTCTGTGGTGTTTGTAGATTGGAGCTGGCAGCAAGTGTGTGCAATTGCGTGAAAATCGCTCAAACAAAAGTGTTGTTTCCCCATATCGTGGGAAAACACGAAAATCGCCAATTCTCAGAGTTCGCCACAAAATGGGCGCCAAGCCGTAGGTCGTGTGGCCGCCCCGTAATCTCGCTGAAAGGCGGCGAAGTCGTCGTTCCAACTGCGAAAACAATATGGTCCTTGCAGTCAGTGACTGCTGCTGCGGGCCATAATAAATAAACCTGATCTCTTAACAGCCGTGTGGATTGTGCATCCATGCATTTTAAGTGAGATAAACACAGCCACAGCTCCATGTGGCTATCAGGCTAAAAACATTAGGCTCCTCCTACACGCGGCATAGTGCATTCATGGAAACTCCAGTTCATAGAAGCTTAGTGGAACTCCAACAACCACTCAGCCTAATTTAGGCCACTACTAGATGTTCATGAGAAGATGAAAATTGCCGAACCGACCACAAAGTCACCCGAATTATGCACACTCGCCCAAAGCCACTTTTATCCGCAAATTTAGAGCCAAAACTGCCCAATTTATGGTAACACTGTAGATGTGTTGAGGTGCATACTACCCTTAGTGTTGAGGAGTGTGCAATGCGCCGTCTCGTTTGCTGAATCGTCTTCGATCGATGCAGTCAGGGTGCTGCTACTTATGTCTGAGTAAAGGAATAGCCAATCACAAATTGTCTCTGCCTTGTCTGGTTTGATTGACAGACAGAGTCATCCTCCTGAAAGAGCTCTTCATGAAATAAGTCATTCTGAAAAACAGCAACATGGAATAAAAACAAAGCTACTTTGGAAAATATTTATTTTGAAATCCGGGGTTCTGAAAAAAAATGTAAAATTATAATAATTTTCCACATGAATAAAATGAATATTTTAAAGTGCTGTTTTAAAATATTCATTTTATTTATTTTTTAAAGCAAAATGAAATATATTGAATAAAAAAAAGGGTTAATTTAAAATCTGTGTGCAGGTTTTTCACAATTTCATGATCTTTTTATATATTTATGAGATATTTATTGGTTGATTGTGTATTTGCATTAGGTCATATTTATTTGTTTAATTAAATATTTATTTATTTAATTATGAACAGTATAGGACTCCATACCCACTCACTGCTTTTTTGGGGTTTTGCCCAGACCAATGTCTCTAAATTCAAAGGGAGGGCACAATCAACCAATAAATATCTCATAAATATATAAAAAGATCATGAAATTGTGAAAAACCTGCACACTGATTTTAAATCAGTCATTGTATTATTCAATATATTTCATTTTGCTTTAAAAACCTGTTCATTATTTTAAAACAGCATTTTAAAATATTCATTTTATTAATGTGGAAAATTATTATAATTTTACGTCTTTTTTCAGAACCCCGGATTTCAAAATAAATATTTTCCAAAGTAGCTTTGTTTTTATTTCATGTTGCTGTTTTTCACAATGGCTGATTTATTTCATGAAAAGCTTTTTCAGGAGAATGGGTCTTTCTGTCAATCAAAGTAGACAAGGTGGAGACACTTTTGTGATTGGCCACTCCTTTACTCAGACATGAGCAGCAGCACCCTGACTACATCGATCGAAGATGCTTCACCAAACGTGACGGCGCAATGCACACTCCTCAACACTAGGGGTAGTATGCACCTCAACACATCTACAGTGTTACCATAAATTGGGCAGTTTTGGCTCTAAATTTGCAGATAAAAGTGGCTTTGGGCGAGTGTGCATAATTCGGGTGATTTTTGTGGTCGGTTCGGCAATTTTCATCTTCTCATGAACATCTAGTAGTGGCCTAAATTAGGCTGAGTGGTTGTTGGAGTTCCACTAAGCTTCTATGAACTGGAGTTTCCATGAATGCACTATGCCGCGTGTAGGAGGAGCCTAATGTTTTTAGCCTGATAGCCACATGGAGCTGTTGCTTGTGCTTATCTCAGTAACAATGCATGGATGCACAAACCACAGGGAGTGTTAAGATGTCAGAAACGTCATTGCAGGAAAGGTTCAACATTTTCCCTGAGAGGGAAAAATAAAAACAGAGGACCTGATTATAATCTCAATGAAAATAGAAAAAATATAAGGTTCAGGAGGCCCGAGCAGGCTTGTCCCGATTTTCGCAGCTGCCTGGTCTGACTCTGTCGGTCCGCCAGCTCACCTCCTGCGAGCCGACATCAGGCACGATGTGAGCTATGAGTGAATGGCGTAAGAATGAGGAGTGTTTCAACCGGGGACTTTGAGACGTGGACGACCGGAGCTCCTCTGTGGTTTGGTCCATACAAACCCTACAAAAACAGTCGTAGATGTTTGCATCTTCTGCAGCAGACAGATCGTTTGACTCTATTTGATCTCTAATGTCAGCTAAGCCGCACGAATGTCGCTGAAATAAGTCACCTCTCTTACTGGCACACCACTAAGCGGGAATTGAGGAATATGAGTCGATTTCCATGGATGAGCCAATGAGCGTTTAGATCCCGCCCACTATCACTGATTGACAGACAAACCTATTCTCCAGAAAAAGCTCTTCATGAAATAAATAAGCCATTGTGAAAAACAGCAACATGAAATAAAAACAAAGATACTTTGGAAAATATTGATTTTGAAATATGAGCTTCTGAAAAAAGACAGAATTATAATAATATTCAACATGATTAAAAATGAATATTTTAAAATGCTGTTTTAAAATAATGAACAGGTTTTTAAAGCCAAAATGAAATATATTGAATAATACAATGGCTAATTTAAAATCTGTGTGCAGGTTTTTCACAATTTCATGATCTTTTTATATATTTATGAGAGATTTATTGGTTGATTGTGTATTTGCATGAGGTCATATTTATTTATTTAATTATGAACAGTATAGGACTCCATAAGTGGGGACGGTGGAACCTTCGTCTCACAAATCAGTGAGAGGACTTTAAAAATATTTGTCCAGAAACCCCTCAGTGAGATACAGTTCCAGAACATATGTCCTAGAGAGGCTGGACTTTGTTTGCACCTTAGACATGAAGGACTGACATTGGGGTGGATCCTAGAAAGTTTTTCATTTGAATAGTGAAGGCGGCGTAACACTATAAATTGAATAAGACAGTGTCTAACACAAATAGAACAGATGTTAATCCGTTCCAAGCAGAGTTGCCAGGATGTTTCTGACAATGTAACCTCAAGATCTTTTTCCCATGCTAGCCTAGTCTTGGTCCATGAAAGTGGTGTAATACCCTGGATCTTGTTGTAAGTTTTATATATGTTGCCCTGGTATAGTCCTGATTGATGCCTTTTAAAAAGGTTTCTTGCCAGCAAGGTGTTAGACAAGAAGCATTGCATGATGGGTAAAAGCAAAGAGCTGTCCAAAGACCTATGTTGCAAAACACACTGAAGGCATTGGTTACAGGCGCATTTCTAAACTTCTGAAAGTTCCAGTGAGTACCATTGGGGCCATCATCCGGAAGTGGAAAGAACACGGCATTACCATAAACCTGCCACGGCCAGGTGGTCCTCGCAAGATTTCAGACAGAGGAGTCAGAACAATCATCAGAAGGGTTCTCCAACAGCCCAAGACCACTCGTGGAGAGCTTCAGAAAGACCTGGAATCAGCAGGTACCGTTGTTTCAAAGAAAACAATAAGTATTGCACTCAACCGCCATGGCCTCCATGCACGCACACCACGCAAGACTCCATTTTTGAAGAAGCAGCATGTTGAAGCTCGTTTGGAGTTTGCGACACAACATTTGGATGAACCCATGACATTCTGGGAGAAGATACTCTGGTCAGATGAGACCAAAATTGAACTCTTCGGATGCGATAAGACAACAACATGTTTGGAGGAAAAATGGCACCGCACTTAACCCCCAAAACACCATACCAACAGTCAAGTTTGGAGGTGGGAGCATCATGGCGTGGGGCTGTTTTTCAGCATGTGGTACTGGTAGACTTCATATCATTGAAGGAATAATGACTGGAGAAAAGTATCGAGACATTCTTGATCAGAATCTGCTGTCATCTGCCAGGCTGCTGAAGATGAAAAGAGGGTGGATCTTTCAGCAAGACAACGATCCCAAGCACACAGCCAAGGTAACACTCTACTGGTTGGAGAAAAAGAAAATAAAGCTGCTAGAATGGCCCAGTCAATCACCAGACTTGAATCCAATTGAAAATCTTTGGAAAGAACTGAAGAGCCGGGTTCACAGAAGAGACCCCCGGAACCTTGAAGATTTGAAGGCAGTTTGTGTGGATGAATGGGCCACAATCACACCTGAGCAATATATTCGACTGGTTTCTCCATACAGGAGGCTTCTTGAGGCTGTAATTACCAACAAAGGTTTTTTGCACTGGTATTAAATAAATTTCAGTAAGCATGTTCAATACTTCTTCCCTGTGCCATTTTACTTTATTACACATAACTTCATTTATGGACATAAATGTTTGGATTTCTTTCTATGTGTGCATTACTTGGGTTGATGCCGACATCTGGTGAAAATTTCGTGTCAATAGCTCAATTAGAAATATGTTTTTTGAGAGAAATGTTGACGTGTTCAATACTTATTTTCCCCTCCGTAAGTCGTCCATGGTGTTAATGTGGCAAGCTTCTGAGGGATCAAAGTATTTATTAACAAAACTTGTGAGTTGGAGGAATCTGAAAAAGTGTGATCTGGGAATATTGCATTTTTCATGTAGTGATTCAAAGGACATTAGATGTCTTTTGGAAAAAAGGTCTTTCAAAAATACCAGCCCATTTTTGTGCCACATCTGGAATGCACAATCTATATGAGATGACATTTACCATCTCCAGGATACCAGCTCTGTGTTCATCCAAACAGGCCCTGATAAAACACTGAGTAGTTATAAGTAGTTTTTCTGTATGTTTATTTGATTCTATTAAAGACATTTTGATAAGAATGACGGTACCGCAATTTAGCTGCAGCTTAAGCTGTTTGCGGAAAAGTCCTGCCCCTTTAACTGTCTCCAACAATAATTCTTGGTGGCTCAATCGCACGTCTTCAGTCTGGCCAATCAGAAGTGGTTAAAGTCTTCACTTCCTTGTTCCGATTCTGCTCATAAAGTCTCTCAGTTCCAACAAAAATACCAGCTAAACCTTGTCTTAAGCGGTGAAGCTTTCCACAGAATCCGGTATCAGACCATGGAAAAAGTGAACAAAACAATGAAACTCAGAGACGCAAATCTGACTGCCCTTTTGGGGCAGTTTTCACAGTACATCTCCCATAAAATGACAGCGTCTCAGCGCACAATGAGTCTCTCCTCTTAACGTCTTGAAATCACAACGAACACATCAAACAGTTTTTATATCTTCTAACTTAACTTTTATTACAACTTTTAGAAAAAACAGCTGTAACTTCCAGCTTTTTCTGGCACAATTATCACAAAAATGCAGAGGGACTGTAGATCAATGCAAACTATGATTTTCTCCTTTTTTTTTCATTTTCGGATGCTGGTGTGCCGCGGGATTTTTGTCAAGGCTAAAGTGTGCCCTGGCTCAAAAAGTTTGAAAAACACTGCTTTAAACATTGTCTTTGGTAAAAAGAAAGGGATCATTTTGAAAAAATATAAAAAAAAACTGGGAAGGACAGACATTTTAATCATATTAAATCTCCCGGCTAAAGAGATGGGTAATAAAGACCATCTTGTCAGATCTTCCTTTATTTCACATGTGTCAAACTCAAGGCCCGCGGGCCAAATGTGGCCCGCCATGTCATTTTATGTGGCCCGCGAGAGCATAAAAGTTTTTAATTTTTTAACATAAAATAAAGAAATTAGTGTGTATTTAGTCTTATCTAGGGGGAATTGGACTTGAAATATCGAGTTGGCAACTATACATTAGGACTTTAACACTGTAAAACATAACACATAACCTAACCTGACAGAATCAAATTTAAAAGGATTTATGCTAGAGTAACAAGCAAACATATGATTCTGTGCAACTCTAATTGTCACTTTAAAAAGTTATAATAAATAAATAAATTAGTAATTTTATATTAAGGAGTAGTTACGTTTATCTTTTGTGGGAGCCGGATTAGCTCGTGCTGGTTTGCGGCGCCTTCCGTTCGTGAAACCAGGGTTCGAATCTGGGCTGCTGTTCCCTTCTCTACTTCTGTGCCGGTCCCAAGCCCGGTTGCTTTGAGAGGGTTGCGTCAGGAAGGGCGTCTGGCGTAAAACACATTGCCAAGTTTACCATGCGACTCGTTCGCTGTGGCGCCCCCTGATGGGAAAAGCCGAAAGAGAAACAACAGTTACGTTTATCCTTTATTACATTTAGTTACACATATATGTTATCTCTGGCCCTTTGAGGACAACCACTATGCTTATGTGGCCCTCGGTGAAAATAAGTTTGAGACCCCTGCTTTATCTTTTCTGACAAAATCTTTTAAGTTTAAATGGTAGAGATCTTCATAATTGTGTGTAATTTTAACATCCAGATAAGTAAATTCTGTCACGGTCACGGGGTTGCCGGAGCCTATCCCGGCCACTTGGGCGTAGGCAAGGGATGCCCTGGACTGGTCGCCAGTCTGTCGCAGGGTAGAATATCCTCAATCACACATCCATTCACTCTCACACCTATGGACAATTTAGAGTTGCCAATTGACCTATGAAGCATGTTTTTGGACGGTGGGAGGAAGCTGGAGATCCCGGAGAAAACCCACGCATACACGGGGAGAACATGCAAACTCCACACAGAAAGGTCCCCCGTTGATGTAGTTTATCATGTCCCCCAGCCGGGACTTGAACCGGGGGCCTTCTTGCTTTGAGGCAAGAGCGCTAACCACTGCGCCATCGTGCAGAAATGACATGTTTCTGGCTGGTGCACGGAATGGGAAGTGTGCAGTACATTCAGCAGCCGGCGCATGTTATAGAATGATTGCATACCGGGTATAATGCCTGATTGATCTGGATTTATTATTTTAGGGATTATCGATTCGAAGTGACAAGCTAATACTTTAGTAAAAATTTTATAATTGCAGCACAGTAAACTTATGGGCTGATATGAGCTACACTGACATGGATTTTTTCCTTTTTTGGGAAGAAAAGTGATAATTGCCTGGTTCATAGTTTGCAGCAATTTTTTAACCGTGTGGATTTCCTCAAAAGGTTTGCATAAAAAAGGGGACAATTTAGATAATAATATGGATAATTTAGAAAATGTTTTGTAAAACTCTGCTGGTATTCCATCTGGGCCTGGTGTCTTACCATTTTGCATAGATTTAATGCTTGTGCAATCTGTTCGCTTGAAAATTTAGAGTCCAATCTGGCTCTGTCCTCAGGGCTAATCTGTGGGACTAAAAGAGATTAAAAAAAAGTTTGGATCTCGGAGGGGCTAGCAGAAACTTGGAAAGTATAAAGGCTCGAATACAATTTTTTAAACTGGTTATTTATGGTCATGAGCTGATTGGACCTTTGTCCCTGTTCCGTACAGATCTCACTTATAGTGCGGCTTGCAGAGGATTGTCTAAATTGATGGAATAGCAGTTGGCCAATCTTCTCACTGTGCTCATAATAGGTTTGTTTTAAGTAGTAACCTCTCAGTTTGTTCAACAGAAAATATTATTAAATTCTGACTGTAGTAGTAGTCTATCTCTATGTAAACTGGGGCTTGGGGAATTGTCGTACTTCTTGTTTATTACTTTAATTTGTTGGGACAAATCTGCAAGGCGGCGACCATGCCTTTTTTTTCTCATGAGCAGCAAAAGAGATAATTTGTCCCCTGAGATAAGCTTTCAGTGCCTCCCAGAAAGTAGTAACCGACATTCCAGGTGTGGTAATAATCTGAAGGAAAAAATCAATTTGGTCTGATATATATCTTTGGAAGAGTTTATGAGACAATAACATTGGATCCAAACGCCATGTGCATTGAACTGCTATTTTTTCTGGGAAGGTTAGGTCAGACTGAACAAGGGAGTGATTAGAGATCACTATACTATGATATTGACAATTAGTTATTAAAGAAAGGAACATTTGATCAATTAGAAGGAAGTCTATTCTAGAATATGACTGGTGGACATGCGAAAAGAATGAATATTGTCGGGTTGTTTTATTGGTTTGTCTCCAGGGATCAAATAGTTTGTAGGAATCCATAAAAGATATGATTGAGTTTGTGGATTGGGATTATTTAGTTGAGAACTTTGGACTTGATCTGTCAAAATCTGGCTTCAAAACTAGATTTAAAATCTCCACCCAGTATTAAATGGTGTGTGGTTGTCACAGGGAGGTTAGTAAAAAAAAAATTATAAAAAACTGTGGATCATCCCAGTCTGGGCCATAAACTTTAGCTAGGATCACCTCCATCCTAAACAATTTCCCCTCAACTATGACATATCTACCTTTGGTGTCATACAGTTTTTGTCTGTGTAAATGGCATACCTTTTCTGATTAGTATGGCTGTACCTCTAGAGCAGGGGTCGGGAACCTATGGCTCACGAGCCATATATGGCTCTTTTGATGGTCACATGTGGCTCGCAGACAAATCTTTAATTATACTTTTTTTAGGAGGTTAGCTACTGTCCCGTAGGTCTTAAACTTCTGAATAATATGTGCCACTGTCGTCACAGGAAGTTTAAGCTGCTTAGAGATGGTTTTATAGCTAATTTCTAATGTCCTGGGACAATTCTCTCCTTCGCTTTCTGTTGTCTATGTTCAATGTGGTACACACCTTTTCACCAAACAGCAACGTGACTATTTGTCCCCTTTTAAATAGGCAGACTGACTGATTATGGATTTGAAAACAGCTGTGATGTCAATAAAGTACATATCTGAGTTGATGACCCCCTTGGCAATTAGTTCTCAGTCTTTTATGGAGGTACCATGATTTTTGTCCAGCCCATTTCACTAGCTTGTTTTTTAAATAATTCTGTTAATCAACAACTCAAAAGTAATGGCTGATTTTAATTATTTAATTTTCAATAAATTTTAATTTATTATTACTTTTGAACGTTTCAAGTCATTTCAGTGAGCACTGTGGACTTTTTCTTCGTTAACTAAGGGGTACCAACAATTTTGTCCACCACTGCGTGTGTGTACATATATATATATATATATATATGTGTGTGAAGAAAAAAAAGCTTAAAATTGAATTTAAATCCTTGTGATTAGCAATAATAGTAAAAGTCCTGACTTATCTTTCTTTTTTCTTCTCAGATTCTTCTTGTGCACAAGCTGGATGGCCACAACAGTCTGAGCTATGTTTGTGTGTTTGTCCCTTTGTGGCTTTCTCTCCTCACTCTCATGGCCACCACCTTTGGTCAGAAAGGAGGAAACCACTGTAAGAGTACTATACTACTATCATGTTAAGAGGATTTTAGTTGAGGTTTTTTTCTCTGTTTTGTGCATTATTTACATATTTATGTGCAACTTCTTTTAAAAAATGCCATTACCAACAGTGTATTTGACAGTGTTGCTTAATTCCGCTCTCATCTTATCTTCTGACAGGGTGGTTTGGCATCCGCAAAGACTTCTGCCACTTTTTGTTGGAGTTGCTTCCGTTCCTGAGAGAGTATGGCAATGTCTCCTATGACTTTCAACACGGTGGAGATTCTGAGGTAGCTGAGGATCTGCCAGTACCTGAGCCCCCACCGAAGATAGCTCCCATGTTCCACAAGAAGACAGGTGTGGTGATCACACAGAGCCCCGGGAAATACTTTGTCCCGCCACCCAAACTGTGCATTGACCTGCCTGACTAACAGTAAGAGCTGAGGCAGCTGCTGGTCAGAGAACTCGGACTCTCAACTCGAAACAGCAAAATACTTTTTTTTTCCAACCTGCTGTCTTGAAGAATTCAATTTGCGCCCCTGCACTGAGCAGCAGCGTGACCTGCAAGAGTAAAGCTTCAGATTCATCACTTGAACGTCTCCAGCTGTTCTAAGACTCCTCCTAAAATTGTCCAACTTGTATAAAACAGATTGTTTTCACTACTTGGTGGAGTCACACTATGTTCCTCACTCATTTGGATCTTTTCTGAAGATGTACTCTTATACCACAGAAATATCTCAGATTCTCTTCAATCTACAGCTAAAGTCGGGGATGATCCTGACCACAAACAGCAGGCATGACCTTGTGATGTTCTTTAGTGAAATCTCAGAATTTGTAAAGGGGGACCATTGGAGAAGACTGCTTTAGTCGTGTGATTACTTTACTGTTATATGTGATTTCAGTTTTGCTCCTGAAGGCAGAGAAACCATGTTTGAATTTAAAGGAAATACTGTTTATTTATTTTTTAAATTCCCTTGAGAGATGGCTATTATTGTGTTTATTGTAAACAGTTATGAGCTTTCGACAGCCTTGGTTTCTAAAGAGAGAAGGTCTTTTGTTTTTTCAAAATGAAGTACTTTTAGTCAATTTTCCTGTGCGTTTTTAGGGTAATTCTTTATTTGCAGATCTGCACCGAACGAAAGTAAAAATAAAAGAAGCACTTGATGCTTCGAAAATGCTTGGAACTGGAAATGTCCCACTAATTTGACTATTTAGTTTGCTGAAGTCTTAGAAATCATTGTGACTCAGATTAGGGAGTGGGAGCTACTTTTCGCATTCCTTATATTTGATTTGAACCGGTTTATATATATATAAATATATTTTGCTGGATCTGTGGAAAATGAATCCATTTCTTTTGGAAGACTTGCTCCAAAAGAAAAAGTTGGTGTAAACAGCACTTTCTTCACCTGTTCCAAGTCCTGTTGGACCTCAATGATTTTTGTATTCCTTGCATTTTAAGCTTGTCAGGTTTGGGACCAGAAGTTTCTGTTTCCATTCAATCTAAAGTAGCATTGGAATAACTATACCTTTCATATTTGAAGAATATCTCCTCCCTTTACATCTTCATTTTTTTGCTATGAAAAAAAAAGTCCATGTGTTCAAACCATAAAACATGTTTTCTAAATGTATACATATCACCTTTGTAGAGCTTGAAGAGCTTAAAGATTAATATTTCAAATTTGTTTTAGAAGTCTGACAGAGTGTTTTCTCAAGCGCTGTTGCATTTGGTTACATTAAAACTGAGCCGAAGTGTGGATCCACACTTTGTCCTTTGTGATAAGCTGAATTCAGGTTTGGGATCCTATTCTGATTTTCTTTTTACTCGCTTTGCAACTGCAGAAATGCATTAAACATATTTACCGGTAATGTCTTGTTATCTGTATGTTTATTTTAGGCTATGTTTAAATGTCACTGTGTATTCTGGGCTTGTAGTTAAAGCAGGAGCTCCTCCCCTGTGGTCAGATGTTCCTCAAAATCACTCACAGTGTATGCTTGCAGTGGTTTCAGCAGGGGACCTTCAAGTTTTGAGCCACTTAGTTTTCACTTTTACCTTATGGCAACCGTGCTCCATCGTGCTGGAAAATGCATTGTTTTTACCAAACTGTTGGAATTGTTGGAAGAAGTTGCTGTTGGAGGGTGTTTTGGTAACAATCTTTATTCATTTTTGTGTTTTGGGGCAAAGTTGTGAGTGAGCCAACTCCCTTGGATAAGACACTACACATGAATGGTCTAAGGATTTTTACTGATGGGATGACACAGGGCTGACTGTACCGATCACCTTTTCTTTTCTGGACAATCCAGATGCCCTAACAATCGGAAAGAGAATTCATTGGAGAATATGACTTTGCCCTAGTCCTCAGCAGTCCATTTGCCATACTTTTTGTAGGAGATCAATCTGTCTCAGATTTTTTTTGGAGGAAAGTAGCTTCTTTGTTGTGCTTTTTTGCTGCCCTTCTTGACACCAGGCCATCTTCCAAAAGTCTTCGCCTCACTGTGCGTGCAGATGCACTCACACCTTCCTGCTGCCATTCCTGAAAAAGCTCTGCACTGGCCGCCCTCCGATCCCGCAGCTGAATTCTCTTTAGGAGACGAGAAGACATTTTTATGCAACACAATGATGGCTGCACGTGTTTCTTTGCAGATCATCATGTTTTAACAATGGAAGAGCGATGACTTCAAGCGTCACACTTCTTTTAACATATATCTGCCATTTTAACCCAGTCAGCCTGACAATGATCTCCAGCCTTGTGCTCGTCAACATTCTCACCTGAGTTAACAAGACGATTTTAAATTGATCTCAGCAGGTCCTTTAATGACAGCAATGAAATGCAGTGGAAAGTTTTTTTTTCGGGATTAAGTTCATTTTCATGGCAAAGAAGGACTATAAAATTCATCTGATAACTCTTCATAACATTCTGGAGTGAATGCAAATTCAGTAGCGGACCGTGCACCACACCCTTCAGTAGTGCTACGTTTGAATCACTCAACCCCTCATTATGATGCAGAAATAAACTTTGCATTGTATAATGAAAATTCCTGAAGCCACAATAAATGCCTCTAAATAAACTGAAAAAACAAAACAGTAAACAAATTTCGCTATGCAACAACTGGCAAAAAAAACATTGAAAATGGCCACATAAATTTAAAATATTTTATATTATATTGATTATTTCACTCATCAAAAATTGGATTATTTAAAGACAAAATCCATCCTCCTCTCTTTCTTCAAAAACAGTTCGATCACCCTGTGTTGTATATTATCTGGCTTCAGTTCCTTCCAAAAGTCCTTTTCTTTTGCCATCAATAGCAGTGCTGAGAGCGGAGTCTGTCCAGTTGTGTTTCTGAGTAGGTTTTGATTAGCTTTAGAGCCGAAACTGTCCTCTCGACAGACGTGGGGATGGTCAGCGCCAAACACAAATTCGTACGGCTGCTTCATGATCTCACTCAGATTTTTCTGATGAAGGAATTTAAATAAATTACTGGGAGATTTTCCTGCAAAATTACCCATGGTGTACATTACAGTCAGACCTTTTTTTTAACAGACAGATCAAAAAGTGCTCCATGGCTCTGTGTCAAACTGGGCAAGGCTGCATGTGGGAAATTTTTCCTGTATTTCTGACACTTCTGTCCAATCAGAAGGTCTGAATACTGTGACTTTGCCTAAGCCTGCTAGAAGGCCCCGCTGACACCAACTCAATAACTGATTGGTTGAAATAAATGAATGACTGACATTGATTTTGCGTTACAAGGCTTTCAGAACTGATATTGATGGTCTCTTTAGCTCTGTCTGCCTGGCAACAAAAGACAGCTGAAATGCAACTGGTTAAATGCTCCAAAAATGATAATAAGTCTGTCTGGAAGCAGCATACTGTCATAAACACAATAAAAGGAAATGGACAGACCATTTGGAATGATTTAATGAGTATATATAGACAAAATACAATTAAAATATGATTTAGAGATTTGAAGGCCCTGATGGCCCCCACTGTGCAAATTGCTATTATAAAAACCTAAGCAGCAATTCTCAAAAAATTGGCCAAGACTGTAGATGACTAAGTGCATGTAAGTGGATCAGAATAGGTCTTTAAAGGATCCCGTTTGCAAACTTTCTGCCTCACCTAAAGGTCACGAAACGTGTTCTCCCAAAGCTCTCGTCTAAGACTGGATTATCACAGATCAGAGTATGCTTTAGTGATCTGTGAAAAGAAGAGAGCAAGAAAAGTACATCAAAAATTGTAAAAAAGCATGGTAGGGACTTCCACTTCCGGCCGAATGGAGTGAACAGCGACAAAAGGCAGCTCCGCAAAAGAATTCAAGATAAAAAACTCCTGGGTCTAATCTACATCAATATTGAGGCTTGAATTACTATCCAAACTTTCCTAAAAATATAACTGGGTAGGAAGAACAGTCAAAAATACACCCAGAAAACTTTGCCGACTACATCAGTCTCGCCGAGTGCCGAAGAAAGACAAAGCAGCATGTCGGGAGAGGACTCGCCGCTCTCTGTGCGGACACTCCGGAGCGAACTACAATCATACCGGGAAAGTATTACAAATGACATAAAAACACAAATAGAAAATATGCACGAGAACATACACAGAGACATCTCTTCACTGCCGGAGGAAGCTAAAGCAGACAACAACACTCTTCATAACGAACTCTCGCAGAAAATGACCGTCCTGCATGATACCTGCGCCGCAACCGCAGCGACGCAGAAGGAAATGGAGCGAGCTCTCAATGACGCTTCAGACAAAATAATGGCTGTGGAGAAAGCTCACCAAACACTGCAGAAAGACTATCATAAACTGCATGAAAAATATTTGGATCTGGAAAACAAAACCGCCAACAAAACTTAAGAGTGGTTGGAATCAAAGAGGAGACCGAGGGGGAAACCCCAGTCGCTTCATAGCGGAATTTTTCTCCGACGTGCTCGGCGAGGAGAACTTCGATTCCCCCGTCGTAATAGATCGAGCCCACCGGACCCTCACCCCGAAGCCACGAGCTGGGGAACGCCCCAGAATGATGATCGTCCGCCTGCACTACTTCACTGACAGAGAAAAGATTCTTCAACTCTCCAGGAATAAAGGCCGCCTCTCCTACAAAGGTTCCCCCGTACACATCTTCCCGGACATGAGCCCCGAGGTCAGCAAGCTGCGACCGGTAAAAGTGAAGCTGCGGAACGCAGGAATCCCATACAGCCTTTTCTACCCCGCGAAGCTGCTGATAACAGTAAACAACACCAAATACTCATTCACGGATCCACAGGAAGCTGAGAAATTCATCAAGACCCAAACCCAGAGTCCACATCCTGCTACTGACAGAGAAGGATAATTTAAAGATACACATTTTTCCTCCTCGAACTTAATGATGCTGAAGATACTTTTGATTGGGTGGGGGTCAGCCTCCATACCCGAAACCATTATGAGGAAAGACTTTTAAGTCCAAACTTTTTTTCATAAGCAATAAGACCCAGGGGAAAAAAAATAGATACTTTAAGGAGTTTAGCAGAAAGTCAGATGTCCAGAGACCACGCAAGGTTGGACAAGGTTTTCCTTTTTCTCTTGTTTGTATTCTCGTTTCTCACATGCTGTTTTGGTTTTCTGCATGTGAGAATGCATGTGAGGTTACTTTGGAGTTCTAAAGCAATGTTCTTAGTTTTTGTTCTAGAGATAGATGTAGGTAAGAAGACCACATATAAAAAGCTCAATACAGGACCTCAAAAACAGCCAAATAAATCTCAATACCTCAACAGGTTTAAATGGAATCAAGTCTGGTAAAAATTTATAACATGGAACTGTAAGCGACTTAACGGGCCAGTAAAACGAAACAATATTTTAGCATATTTAAAAAAAGTAAACGCGGACATAATATTCTTTCAGGAAACCCACCTAAAAATACAAGACCATAATAGATTGAAATGTTGATGGATAGACCAAGTATTCCACTCGAGCTTTAATGCAAAGAGCAGAGGCACAGCAATATTAATTAAGAAAAATGTACCATTTATAACAGCCAAAATAATACCAGATCCACAAAGTAGATACATCATTATAACAGGCAAGCTTTACAATCACTTGATGACATTAGTAAACATATATGCCCCCAATATGGATGACGAACAATTTGTAATATCTTTAATTACAAAATTACCAGACATGGACACGCACTAGTTGATTATTGGGGGAGATTTTAACTTTGTTTTAAATACAGAGCTAGACAGATCATCACGTAATCCAGCAAATTTATCAAAATCAGCAAAGACCATCCAGAAATTTATGGAAAAATATAAAATAATAGAACCATGGAGAACGCAGAATCCTAACAGACGGCAATACTCTTTTTACTCCCCGGTTCATCAAACGTATACCAGAATAGACTTTTTTTTAATAGACTACAATCTGCTACCATTAATAAAAAATTGTGATTACGAAACTATAATGCTCTCGGATCATAGCCCTGTACAGTTACAATTAAAACTTGGATACAAATACACAACAAAAACATGGAGATTTGACAACACCTTATTATCAAATGAGCAAGGATTATAAGAAATTAGAAACCAAATTATATTTTATTTGTCCTTTAATGACACTGTAGACACAAAAAGATCTACTTTATGGGAAACATTAAAAGCATATATTAGGGGACAAGTGTTTTCGTGGAAAAGTCTTATAAGTAAACAGCATAAAGAAAAAGAAAATGCTTTAAAACTGAAACTACAAGAAATAGATAGACAACACTCAACCATGCCGTCTGCAGCCTTACATAGGAAGAAACTTTCTGTACAAACAGTGCTAGAACTGACTTACACTATGGAAACAGTTAAACTCCTAACTAAAACAAGACATAAATATTATGAACAGGGAGAAAAAACAAGTAGAGTTTTAGTACAGCAAATAAAGAAACAAGCCGCATCAAGAATAATCACAGAGATACGTTCTGAGACGGGTCTAATTGCAAAAGATTTAAAAGAAATAAACAGTACGTTCAAAATGTTTTATACAGACCTATATACCTCGGAATCTCAAAAGGACCCTACCATCATTGAAGAATTTTTTAAGAAAATTATGACACCCACAATAAAACGTGAATATATAGAACAACTTGAAAAACCTTACCTAAACAAGAAATAGAACAAGCAATAAATAATATGCAAAACTCTAAAACTCCCGGCCCAAATGGCTACACATCAGATTTCTACAAAGCCTTTAAAGATCAGATCTCACCAATACTTCTAGAAGTGTATAACGAGGCAATAGAAAAAGAAATATTACCCCCAACTTTTTATCAAGCAAACATCTCTGTAATCCATAAAACTGAAAAAGACCCATTGGATCCAGGATCATATAGACCGATTAGTTTAATCAAGATCGTAGATAACAAGATATTGGCAAAAATTCTAGCCACACGGTTAGAAAAAGTTCTACCAACAATAATATCCCAGGACCAAACAGGGTTCATCAAAGATAGACAACTATTTTTTAACATAAGAAGACTCTTAAATATCATCCATACACAAGATAAAAACAATTTAAATTCAGAAATTCTACTTTCTTTAGATGCAGAAAAAGCATTTGACAGGGTTGAGTGGGATTACCTTTTTTTTTACCCTTTCGATGTTTGGATTTGGTTCTAAATTTATTTCCTTGGTTAAACTTCTATATGCTCAGCCTACAGCCTCAGTACAAACAAACAATACTCATTCTGAATACTTTGCTTTGAACCGTTCGACAAGGCAAGGGTGCCCTCTCTCACCTCTGCTCTTTGCGCTAGCCATCGAACCTTTAGCCATTCTACTACGCTCATCAAAAGAATATGCTGGGATTAATAGAGGAAACACAGAACACAAAGTATCCCTTTATGCAGATGATCTTCTATTGTATGTTTCTGACACTATAAAATCAATCCCCATTATTATGACTATTTTGGAAAACTTTGGATGAATATCAGGTTATAAATTAAACCTATCTAAAAGCATTTTATTTCCAATTAACTCCAAAGCTAAAGAAGATCTTAGCAGTCTTAACAACTTTCCATTTGCAGTCACAAATTAAATACCTTTGAACAAATATTACCCAGGAATATAGTGGTCTTTTTAAACACAACTATTCTAAACTGTATGAGGAAACGAAAAATAGTATAGACAGGTGGATTAGCCTACCGATTTCATTAGCAGGACAAATAAATATTGTCAGAATGAACATTTTACCCAAATTCCTTTCTTTTTCAAAACGTTCCCATTTTAATCACTAAATCATTTTTTAATAAATTAGATTATTTTATATCCTATTTCATATGGAACAAAAAAACTCCAAAAATCAAGAAAACTTTCTTACAAAGACCACCGAGTCAAGGAGGTCTGGGATTACCATGTTTTCGTCTTTACTACTGGTCTTGTAACATCCGCTCTCTGTCATTTTGGTTGGACACCCGTGGGACCAACTGGACAGAGATGGAAAATGAAACTTGCAAACCTATCTCACTAAGGGCCTTGATTTACTCTGCTCTACCTATTCCTAAATGTAATTTTAAGAACCCTGTTGTCTCTCACTCAATTAAAATATGGACCCAAATTAGAAAATATTACGGCTGGAATGTTACTTCCATTCAAGCTCCATTGACTAATAAACAGGCATTTACACTTTCAACTTCCAATATATCTGTTCTCCAATGGAACCACAAAGGCCTACAATTAATAAAGGATTTATTTATTGATAATATCTTTCCCACATTCCAACAATTACAACAAAAATTCAATTTGAACAGTAATGACTTCTTCAAGTATTTGCAGATCAGAAGTTTTATAAAAAGTATATTCCCGTCCTGTCCCGGTCGACCCCGGAGTCTCCCCTGGATAAATTGTTTCTGTTCGACACACCAATGAGAGTGTGCACACCGACGCGAAAAAACGCCACGCGTCGAAGCGTCAAAAAAAAAAAACGCCTCGGGTTCGTTTTTTTTTTTCGACGCGTCGCGTCGAAATCTATTCGACCAATGAGAATGGCGCTTTTGCACACGTGTCTGGAGCTTCTGAAGTTACAGTAAAACACAACTTGGGGGCGCTCAAACACAAAACTGTCCTGCTGAGCACACATACCAGCGAAGAAGACAGACGCCAAGTAGCGTCTACACTGCCGCGAAGAAATAATGACGGACATTATAAAATATCCCCGAACCAAGCACCAGTTGGGGCAACTGGTGCTTGAAATATTCATGTTTTCTTTGTTTGATTCTGACAATCGCGTAAATACTTGCTCTCTTCTTCTGAGTGAAAAGCGACTTTAAGAAGCGTAAAGTTGCGCAGCGCCACCTTGTGTACAGGAGTATTTCTGTTTACATTAAGCGCCATCTAACGTCAGGGAATGAAATTGCATGTTCGCTCGGCTCATCGTCAGCGAAAATCGCCTGGGTGTGAACACAAAAAACGTGGCGAAAAACGCTGGCGAATATTCGTCCCGGTGTGTACGGGCCTTTACAGTTTAAGGTTCTACATAGATTACATCTATCCAAGTTGAAACTGTCATGAATGTTCCCATCAATGTGTTCTTCCTGTGATCGATGCAAACAACAATCCGCTTCATTAGCACATATGTTTTGGAGTTCCCCTTGTATTGGGAAATACTGGAAAGATCTGTTTCAAATTTTGTCAAGTACTTTTAAAACAACACTTAAACCAGATCCACTTACAGCTTTGTTTGGAGTAGCACCAAACGACAGAGACCTATCAAACTCCCAAAAAACAGTTATAAGATTTGTAACACTTTTGGCAAGACGATTAATTTTGTTAAATTGGAAACAAAAAAGGCCCCCTACCCTTATAGTACTAATGCGAGACAATATGAAACATTTGCGACTAGAAAATATCAGATTTACACTTAAAGGAAAGCAAGAAGAATTTTACAAAACCTGGCAACCATTCATAGACATTTTTGAGATTATGAAAGAATAATAACTGAGCTTCATACCGATTGTTAAATGTGATGTCTTCCACTTAATGTTTATTATAATTTTTTTGTTTGTTTGTTTTTTGTTGTTGTTGTTGGATTGTTGTATTACACTTAAAAAAAACTGTTTTCCACTTATGTTATTTTGTATGAAAGTCTAAATAAAAAAAAATAAAATAAAAAAGCATGGTAAATTTAAATATAGGGCTCACAGAATTCTGTAAATTTCCTTAACTGAAGTACCGTAATTTCCGGACTATAGAGCGCACCTGATTATAAGCCGCACCCATTACGTTTTTAAATGATAAACCATTTTGTACAAACATAAGCCGCACCTGTCTATAAACCACATGTGCCCGCATTGAAACGTGTTGTAGAGTGAGAATGTGTATGTGCTGAAACTGCACACGTGTGTAAGAAAGAGGAGGGAGCGCATGCAGCGAAAGGAGGGGAGAGCGTGTGCAGCGCAAGAGGGAACGAGCAAAGTGTGTTGGGGGTGCGCATTCAAGTTTGATAAACAGAGTGAAGTAGAACTGTAATAAAAGGTTTCCTCCAGAAGAGCTGTGAATGATTCTTTATTAACCCGCTCTGAGGGTCTGAATGGGTATCCGGTCTTTGGGAACCGAATACCCAGAGTAAGCAAGTTCAGGCAGATTTCAACCAGAGTTTAGTGTTAAAATCAGGGTAGTTTAAACATGTTTTCTGGAATACCCCCCAGGTCTGCCTGTGGCAGGTACATGTGTGACAGACAGGGCTGTGGGTAGAAGTACACCATATTCATGCCACCACCTGTCTGTTGAGCTGTAATTGGCCCATGAGGCTGATAAACAGCAGCTTTGGGAGTTTCAACTAGACTCTGGCTTCCTGGGGGGTATTCCAGGAAGCATGTTTAAACTAGTCTGACTTTGAGCCTGAACTCTGGCTGAAATCCGCCTGAACTTGCTTACTCTGGGTATGTCGGTTCCAAAAGACCGGATATGAGTTGGCGTAATTACGCTCGACGTGGTAACCCTGGGTTAACACACGGTACATAAATACATTCTCAATAGATCGCCGATTTACGGAGTCACGATGGAAACGCGTGACCTTTCAACTTGAAAATGTGACCAAAAATAACACTTTTTTGAACTACAAATGAGATCTTTGTCTTTTGAGAGCATTTTTTCCTCAAAAATCAGTTTGTCACTTAAAAGTGTCAAAAAAAGCATTTTGGTTCAATTTGTGACTGTTTTGACTTTTCAACTTGAAATGTGGCCAAAAATAACACTTTTTTGAACTACAAATAAGATCTTTGCCTTTTTTTGTGCGTTTTGTGCTCAAAAATCATTTTGTCACTCGAAAGTGCCAAAAGTGTAAAAAAACCACATTGGCTCAAAGTCTGACTGTTTTGACATTTCAACTTGAAATGTGACCAAAAATAACACTTTTTTGAACTACAAATGATATCTTTGCCTTTTGAGTGCATTTTGTTCACAAAAATCATTTTGTCACTTAAAAGAGTCAAAAAAGCATTTTGACTCAAATTGTGACTGTTTTGACTTTTCAACTTGAGATGTGACCAAAAAACCAAACATTTTTGAACTACAAATGAGATCTTTGCCTTATGAGTGCATTTTGTATTGAAAAATCATTTTGTTACTAAAAAGAGCCAAAAGTGTCAAAAAAGCATTTTGACTCAAATCCTGACTGTTTTGACTTTTCAACTTAAAATGTGACCAAAAAACAACAAATGTTTGAACAACAAATGAGATCTTTTCCTTATCAGTGCATTTTGTATGTAAAAATCATTTTGTCACTTAAAAGTGTCAAAAAAGCATTTTGGTTCAAATTCTGACTGTTTTGACTTTTCAACTTGAAATGTGACCAAAAATAACACTTTTTTGAACTACAAATGAGATCTTTGCCTTTTTGGTGTGTTTCGTGCTCAAAAATCATTTTGTCACTCGAAAGTGTCAAAAAGGCATTTTGACTCATATTCTGACAGTTTTGACTTTTCAACTTGAAATGTGACCAAAAATAACACTTTTTTGAACTACAAATGAGATCTTTGCCTTATGAGTGCATTGTGTATTTAAAAATCATTTTGTCACTAAAAAGAACCATTAGTGTCAAAAAAGCATTTTGACTCAAACTTTGACTGTTTTGACTTTTCAACTTGAAATGTGACCCAAAATAAAAACTTTTTTGAAATAAAAATGAGATCTTTGCCTTATGAGTGCATTTTGTATTAAAAATAATTTTGTCACTCAAAAGAGTCAAAAAAGCATTTTGACTCATATTCTGACTGTTTTGACTTTTCAACTTGAAATATGACCAAAAAAAAACTTTTTTGAAATAAAAATGAGATCTTTGCCTTATGAGTGCATTTTGTATTAAAAATCATTTTGTCACTAAAAAGAGCCAAAAGTGTCAAAAAGGCATTTTGAATCAAATTCTGACTGTTTTTACTTTTCAACTTGAAATGTGACCCAAAAAAACAACACTTTTTTGAACAACAAATGAGATCTTTGCCTTTTGAGTGCATTTTGTATTTAAAAATCATTTTGTCACTAAAAAGAGCCAAAAGTGTCAAAAAAGCATTTTGACTCAAATTCTGACTGTTTTGACTTTTCAAATCTAAATGTGACCAGAAAACAACACTTTTTTGAACTAAAAATGAGATCTTTGCCTTTTGAGTGCATTTTGTCCTCAAAAATCATTTTGTCACTCAAAAGAGTCAAAAAAGCATTTTGACTCATATTCTGACTGTTTTGACTTTTCAACTTGAAATGTGACCAAAAATCAACACTTTTTTGAACTAAAAAAGAGATCTTTGACTTTTGAGTGCATTTTGTCCTCAAAAATCATTTTGTCACTCAAAAGAGTCAAAAAAGCATTTTGACTCATATTCTGACTGTTTTGGCTTTGCCATAATGTTTTTATGTGCCCTTCCCCTTTAAGACGGGCTGTTCTCATATGCTAAGGGTTTTGTGTGCACTGCCCCTTTAAGAAGCACATTAGCATGCTCCGCTCAGAGCACGAGGAGCAGAGCAGAGTCGAAGTCCCGACAGAGGAGCAGAAAACAGTTGAAGCCACGCCAGACAAGTTGCTGTGTTTTGGTTATGTTTTAAGTTTAAGAAGGCATTCCCTGTAAGTGTATATTTTGTCTAAAAAACAGACTTATTTTGAAGTTGTACATTTTTATAACATTTTGAATATGTCCTGTATTCATACAGTTTCACACCTGCCATATATAAACGGAAGAAAACCCATCTTGGCGTCTGTCATTCCTTGTGTGGAGGTGTTTAACTGACTGGATAGTGGGAAAGGCTTCCATGAGTCCAGAACAGACTGTTTTGACTTTTCAACTTGAAATGTGACCAAAAAAAACCTTTTTTGAAATAAAAATGAGATCTTTGCCTTATGAGTGCATTTTGTATTAAAAATCATTTTGTCACTAAAAAGAGCCAAAAGTGTCAAAAAGGCATTTTGAATCAAATTCTGACTGTTTTTACTTTTCAAATCTAAATGTGACCCAAAAAAACAACACTTTTTTGAACAACAAATGAGATCTTTGCCTTTTGGGTGCATTTTGTCCTCAAAAATCATTTTGTCACTAAAAAGAGCCAAAAGTGTCAAAAAAGCATTTTGACTCAAATTCTGACTGTTTTGACTTTTCAAATCTAAATGTGACCAAAAAACAACACTTTTTTGAACGACAAATGAGATCTTTGCCTTTTGAGTGCATTGTGTATTTAAAAATCATTTTTTCACTAAAAAGAGCCATTAGTGTCAAAAAAGCATTTTGTCTCAAATTTTGACTGTTTTGACTTTTCAACTTGAAATGTGACCCAAAAAAAAAACTTTTTTGAAATAAGAATGAGATCTTTGCCTTATGAGTGCATTTTGTCCTCAAAAATCATTTTGTCACTCAAAAGAGTTAAAAAAGCATTTTGACTCATATTCTGACTGTTTTGACTTTTCAACTTGAAATGTGACCAAAAATAACACTTTTTTGAACTACAAATGAGATCTTTGTCTTTTGAGAGCATTTTTTCCTCAAAAATCATTTTGTCACTCGAAAGTTTCAAAGCATTTTGTTTCAAATTCTGACTGCTTTGACTTTTCAACTTGAAATGTGACCAAAAATAACATTTTTGAACTACAAATGAGATCTTTGTCTTTTGAGAGCATTTTTTCCTGAAAAATCATTTTGTCACTCGAAAGTTTCAAAAAAGCATTTTGGTTCAAATTCTGACTGCTTTAACTTTTCAACTTGAAATGTGACCAAAAATAACACTTTTTGAACTACAAATGAGATCTTTGTCTTTTGAGAGCATTTTTTCCTCGAAAATCATTTCGTCACTCGTAAGTTTCAAAAAAGCATTTTGGTTCAAATTCTGACTGTTTTAACTTTTCAAATTGAAATGTGACCAAAAATAACACTTTTTTGAACTACAAATGAGATCTTTGCCTTTTTTTGTGCGTTTTGTGCTCAAAAATCATTTTGTCACTCAAAAGTGCTAAAAGTGTAAAACAACCACATTGGCTCAAAGTCTGACTGTTTTGACATTTCAACTTGAAATGTGACCAAAAATAACACTTTTTTTTAACTACAAATGATATCTTTGCCTTATGAGTGCATTTTGTATTGAAAAATAATTTTGTCACTAAAAAGAGTCAAAAAAGCATTTTGACTCAAATTGTGACTGTTTTGACTTTTCAAGTTGAGATGTGACCAAAAAACCAAACATTTTTGAACTACAAATGAGATCTTTGCCTTATGAGTGCATTTTGTATTGAAAAATCATTTTGTCACTAAAAAGAGCCAAAAGTGTCAGAAAAGCATTTTGACTCAAATCCGTACTGTTTTGACTTTTCAACTTAAAATGTGACCAAAAAACAACAAATTTTTTAACAACAATTGAGATCTTTTCCTTATCAGTGCATTTTGTATTTAAATATCATTTTGTCACTTAAAAGTGTCAAAAAAGCATTTTGACTCATATTCTGACTGTTTTGACTTTTCAACTTGAAATGTGACCAAAAATAACACTTTTTTGAACAACAAATGAGATCTTTGCCTTTTGAGTGCATTGTGTATTTAAAAATCATTTTTTCACTAAAAAGAGCATTTATTGTCAAAAAAGCATTTTGACTCAAATTCTGACTGTTTTGACTTTTCAACTTGAAATGTGACCAAAAAAACAACACTTTTTTGAACAACAAATGAGATCTTTGCCTTTTGAGTGCATTGTGTATTTAAAAATCATTTTGTCACTAAAAACAGCCATTAGTGTCAAAGCATTTTGGTTCAAATTCTGACTGTTTTGACTTTTCAATTTGAAATGTGACCAAAAACAACACTTTTTTGAACTACAAATGAGATCTTTGCCTTTTGAGTGCATTTTGTATTTAAAAATCATTTTGTCACCAAAAAGAGCCAAAAGTGTCAAAAAGGCATTTTGACTCAAATTCTGACTGTTTTGACTTTTCAACTTGAAATGTGACCAAAAAACAACACTTTTTTTATCTAAAAATGAGATCTTTGCCTTTTGAGTGCATTTTGTCCTCAAAAATCAGTTTGTCACTCAAAAGATTCAAAAAAGCATTTTGATTCATATTCTGAC
>CM074505.1:23281481-23483016 GCA_037389245.1 Oryzias sinensis | reverse complement strand
AGAAATCACAACAACTAATGCACCAACAAGCTCAGCATCATTAACTTTAACTACTATACTTTCTCTCACACAAAACACAACTAAACCTTTGCAGGGAGCAACCACAGTATCATCTGTAAATGTTACAACAATTAAAACTGAGATAAATGAAACAACAGGAGGATCCAAGATTACTACACTTCCAAGATTCACATCTGCTTCAACAACATCAAGCCCCAGAGCAACACAACGTTTTGCTCCAACTACTCCTCCTCTTAGTACAGCAGACATACCTGAACCCTCAAAAACTACCATATTTGGCCCAGTAACAACCATAAATGCATCTCCAACCAGAATTCAGAGTGGCTCAACAACAATGGCACCAAAACTTTCCACACTTTACATATTAACAAGCAAGGCTGCTTCAGGAACAAACCCACCAGGGAAAACAACCTCAGTACCTACCATTGCAACCACAGCTAGATTGACTGCACCAGCTTTATCCCCAACAATCCAACAGATGACAGGAAAAATCACAACTTCTCCAACTGCTGAGGGGGTAACAAGAAAACGGCTAATTTTCAGAAGTGTTCAACAGAAGTTCACAGCTGATTTGGGGAATTCTACGTCTGAGGGATTCATAAACCGAGCTAAACTGATCAACACAACAGTAAGTTGAACAAACTCAAAATTATATATATTTTCAAATAAAATTGGTTGCAGTAAAATAATGTTCCATTGTTTAAAAGTACTTTCCATACAGTAAAAAAAAGCTACTTTTTTTCATAGGTTTCCTTGTCTCTAAGGCAATCTGGCAAATTCTCTGCTACTCCTTTTTAAGAAAGAATTTGTACTTCAATGGAGTGCATTCTGAGGTGTTGACAAACCCACTAAAATGCTGAATGAGAAACAAAGAAAAATGTCAGAGTTAAAATAGTTATGCTATTTGGAAAAAAATTATTGACTAAAAGACTGTATATATTTTTTTACAGCTCAAGGAATACTTTCATCCGGCATTTCCTTCATTCCTCTTTTTGACAGTGATTTCATTCAGGTAATTTATTTAAGGCATTATGATATTTTCATTATTATTTGTGTATTTCTTGACCAATAAGCTAAGCTTGAATTACCTTTGCAGCAATGGATCTATTATCAACACCATGGATCTTAGTTTCAACTCAACATCTGTTCCAACCAACCTTCAAATTGCCACTGTTTTGATGAATGCAGCCTTGAACATCACAGCCTTCGACATTGACAAATATTTTCTCACTGTGGATGGTCAATGTAAGAAAGATTTAATATGCTACTTTTAGAATGAAGCACTATCAAAGATCAGTTTTTGAAAATGTTTTGTCTTTTTCTTGTTAGCTTTCCTAGTAGCACCAACAACAGCAACAACTGCCGCAACTACAACTGAGCTAAATATCCTCACATCAAAACTGACAAGCAAGAGAGCAACATTGACAGCTCCTACAGCTGCCTCTAATGCCACCATAGTTGCCCCAAAAGCAACCACAGCTGTACCTAAAACATCTAGTCAAACTCCTACCAATACCTCTGAGGCTCAAAACACATTTTCGCCAGCAGCAGAAAGTGCACTCCCAACAAACTCAACTCTGCCTACAAAATTACCAACAACACCTTCAATCCCCACAAGGGCTTCAACTTTATTAATTGCTGTACCCACAAAGATCGCTCCAACAACCATATCTAAAACCACAGTGCCCATCACTACACGCACAACAACAGTCTCGCTGAACACAACCGTAACCACGTTTGTTCCAATAACTGCAAGAACAATGACGAAAAATCCACCAATTGCAGCAAATACAACCAAAACAACCCCATTGTCCCCGACAAAAACTTCCCCTACCACCATTGAAACCACCCCAAATACAACTACTAAAGCTACTACAACTCCTACAAAGGAAATTCCTCCACCAGTGTTTTATGTTACTGCAGTTATAGAGGAACCTTTTGATGCCAGACTCCTGGATAAAACCAGCTCTGTGTTTATAGATCTTGCAGCGAGAGTGGTAACCACTGTGAGTATGACAGTACTTCAATACAATCTTTCCCCTAAAAATTAAAAGTTAATTTACATTGTTTCTTAAACTATGTTTCTTCCCCCAGTTTGACATTATCTTCAGAACTGAATTTGGATCTAAATTCTTCCGATCTTTTGTCATTCAATTTCGGTAAGAGCTACATGGTTGAACTGTTTTTTTTTTTTTTTATTCTTATGCTCATTTATGTGACAACTATTTTTGTGTGCGGCAAAAAAACAAAAAGCAAAACAAAAAAAACTTTAACACCCACAATATGTTCACAAACTTTTCACAATTATGTTTATCATGTTTTAGTCAATTGATTTTGTTATTTTTTCATACAGGTCATCTGAAGTCAGTGTAAGAGTGAATTACGCTAAAGTTGAAGTTGGAGTAGAGTTCAGAAATACTCTGACATCTGCTGAAGTACCAAAGGCTGAAGAGATTAAGGCAGTTTTAATCCGGGCGGTAAATTCCAGTGTTCATTACAATGTCAGTCTACAAATTGGCTCAATAACAGTAGCAGGTAAGAAAAAAACATTGTCCTTAAAACATCATAGTTGAATTAAAAAGAAAAGTGTTTTATTCTATTATCACCAAGAATGAGTTTTTGTAAAACTGTTTAATCATTCATTTGTTACTTGAACAGTCATTTATGATTCATAAAAATAGTTTTGTTTGTAGTATGGATACTAAGACTCTATGTTACAAACAATCCCATAAACAAATTTTGATGTTTTGTAATTAAATACTAACTTTTTTGTTTTTAATTTTTGCAGATAAACCCACAAATACAACTTCAAATTCCACTAACACTGGAATTACAACTACCCCTACAACAACAACAACCACCACAACAGTTCTTACCTCAAAACCCACAACAACAACTACTACTACTGCTGCTACCACTAAGGCAGTAAAAATAAAACAGTTGATCTTCAGATCTGTTGGAGAGACATTTACCACTGATATGCTGAATACCTCATCTGCAGCCTTTACACGACGAGCGTTACTGATAAAAACTACAGTAAGTTAGCTTTTTTTTCCCTTTTTTTTTAAATGGGCCAAAATTAGTCAACGATTACCATATCCCTAAAGCTGCACTCACACTGAACATGATTGGCACATGAGGGGATTCAAGTCTCATAGTTAAGTCAATGTAGAGAAGTGATTTGATGTCCTGCGGCGCGATTTGAGGATCGGGCGTGTCGTGTCAGTCTGTTGGCAGCGCGTTTTGTGCATCGCGGTGGGATTTGGGCATCAGACGCAGCACGTCCGGAGTTTAACCATATTTAAATTTGGCTAGGCGTCAACCAATCACGGACTCAGCTTTGGGCAGTGACTCGATCAGTGGGTAGAATACGAATCCAACATGGCTGATCAATGCGAGGATCTTCGTCATACTAAACTTCCCTCCATTTTCTTAATCTGCTGGGGCCACAGGGTTGCCACATCCTGTCCCGGCTACTGTTGGGCCGATGTTTTTGTAGAATTCTTCTGAATAAATAAATCTGATCTCTAAACATCATCTTCCATAAATGTAAATGAGACTAACACAGACTCCAGCCTAATACTTGCTTGAAATCTCTTTTAAAAACACTGGCGGTAAAAGGCAAGCCTAAACACTTTATTTTATTTATTAATTTTTTTAAACTTTTCCTGTCCAACAGCTGAGCAGAAAGATGAGAGCTGAAAGCCTCTTGCATTGGACATATTTTACTGTTGGGTTATGACTCTTGACACACTAGGTGTATATTTGAATGAACCCCTTGTGTAGTTTAGTCTAAACTTTATTCATATTACTTATATTTTTAACATTTTAAAAAGTGCTTTAAAAATATAAAATAGTAAATCTTAAAAAAATAATAATAATATTAAATAGCCAAAAAAAAACTTGTGGCTTTGCAAGATTTACAAAAAGATTTACAAAAATGAGTAGGGTTCAAACTCTTTGAAGATTGAAGCCTACTGGTATCTTATATATATCTAAGAGTATCTTATATATCAATTAATGTGATTATTCTCTTGCAGAAAATTAAGTCATTTTGCAAATGAAAAGAAATATGAATAAATAAAAGACTTGTGATTAATTCAAACCTTTATTTGTATGGCAATTTACACTCCAAGTCAACTTCCTTTTACAACCTTTTAATAGCTTAACCTATCATTCTCAAACGGTAAAAAGTATTATTGAGCTACACCAGCATAGTGTTATATGATTGAACCACAATTAGCCCTTGATACAGAAACACCATAGGGATACTGCACAAAAATAGCACTTCTGCGGTCACAGTAGCTGCACAAAATTGAGATTTTATACAAACAGAATCACATTCATGCTGTGCAGGCATGTCCATGACTGCATCTAAGGGTATAAAATATGAATTATGCATGTACACTGATCAATGTCTTGTATTTTCACAGCTTGAACCATACTTTCAACGAGCATTTACATCATTCATTTCCATTACCGTGACGTCCTTCAGGTATTCTGTTTCTATCATCCTAATGAAATCATACCAGTGTTGCTAACGAATGTGTGCAGATGAGTTAATGTCATGATACTTTTACAGGAATGGGTCAATTTATAACACTATGGACCTTCGTTTTGAACCTATATCTGTTCCAACCGACTTTGAAGTCGCTTCCGTTCTGATGAAAGCAGCTCCCAACATCACTGCCTTCAACATTGACTTAAACTCCATTATTGTGGATGGCACAGGTATGTTTAGTGAAAGGAAATCTTATTTTGAAATTTGTTAAAAACAATAACTAAACGAATAAGGGATTATAACTAATCCCCTCCCCCCAACATTTACAGAGTTCTCTCATGGAGTACGCCAGAAGATCAGTCTCGTCACTGCATTCTGCATGGTGATGACATCGTGGCTACTATCAAGTCAGCAATGGCATCTCTGCTGACTTTAGTGAAAAGTTTGAGCTGTTTATGAAATAAACAGGAACATATTTGTAACACACAGAAAAATATATATAAACTTTTTAAATTAATTTGTATTTAGATAATTAGTATTTAAACTTGGCTTGGAGATGATTTATGAAGGCAACTTTACAGTATTAATCATTGAAAATAGGAATGAATGTATAATTGCAAAGAATATAAACTTTTAAAGGACCGTTCTACTTTTTCCTTAATCATAATCTTAAAATCTATGAATGAAGGTAATTATTTAAGTACTAATAAAAAGTGACTTCTCTTGTTTAAAAACCTTTAATTTGAAATCTCTGAATATGCATGTCAAACATAGCAAACATTCCATCTTCAATTTTATTGAACTTCTGTTATGAATGAAAAGTTTGTCACTACTGTGTCACGAGAATATATTATCTAACTAATAAAGACATTGCAAATGCTGTTAAATTATTATAAATATAATGATAGCCAATAATATATTTTATATCCACAGTCTAACTGGTTTTTAATTTAATTTTTTTAATTTATCTGCTTTGTTTTCACATTTTTAAGTATTATAATGAAAAGATACATTTTTTTCCGCTAAATTTAAACCTATTTCTTTCCCTTGTGAATACAGAGCTAATATATATCTTTTTAAAAAGTTATATTCTTTAAACTGTATTATGTGATAAAAATAACGCATGATATTGTACTGGAAAGGCTACAATAAATAATATTTTAGACAATCAAACACTTTTGTCTGCGCGTCTGTTTATTTTTTGGTACTTTGTCATTTATCCAGATCTAACATTTAATCAGCATTAAGAGATGGGTATCCTTTTCACTTAACATTTTATTATTATTATTTACAGCATACCAATATTTAAAGGCTAAAGTAATTGAAAAGAAACAAAAATAATAATAAAATAATAAAAAGTATGATGTTTAAGCAGTGGTTTTATTTATTTATGTATTTTTTAACTTGTCCTGTCTAGCAGCTGAGCAAGCGGATCAGACCTAAAGGCCTCTTAGTTTGGAAAGATTTTACGGGTGCAATAGGGGGTTATGAATCTTTAGACAAACAGAATGTATCTTTGTATAAGCCCCTTTAGTTTTTGAGGGAAAGATTTTTCATAATAATTATGTTTATTTGCCTTCCTTGTTGGACTGGACCGAAAAAAGAAAAGAGAGGGAAAGAGTGGAATGCTAAAGATGGAGGATAAGGGGTTCAGATGGGGGAGATGGGGGGGGGGCAGTTGATAATAAAGTGTCTTAACACAAGAGTGTAACAAAATAATTTTTCCACTGTGGGTTTAAAAAGTTTTAATTCATTTCAGGTTAATAAATAAACTTTAATACGAATACATGAATTTGAACAATGTCTTTCCTGACTTAATGTATATGCCAGTGACCCCATGACACGGCAAATTTCGTATTCAAGACAAAGACAAATCGTATTCACAACAGACATGTTAAGCGTAAAACACAAATGTATTAATATTTTTCTGCAAAGTTGTGCACAAATGCTTTGTGCACAGATTTGTCTTTAGGAATGTGTTTCTTTTTGACAGATTCCTTACCCCATACTATCCTTAAACCTTTCAGAATTTACTATATCCATATAAACGATAATATATTACAGGTACCTTTGGCAGACTAAAGAGCGATTTTTTAAATGACATGTTGGTTATTTTCGCAGTTCATTTTCCTACCTGCAAGTAAGACGCAATCAATCTGTGAGGCACCTTCTTTTCCTTCTTGTGGACACCCATTTCATGATGTGTAGTCAACCAGCATAGACCGTCACTGGAAAGGGCTGTTCTCCACTTTGTGATGTCACAATGTGAGAGCCCGCTCGTTTTCGTGGATTGGTAGGAGCTGGTGCAGGTTTATAGAGAAAACTCAGAAATGCGTGAATGGGTCAAAATACATCATTGGGGTTGATTTTGTGTGAAGAATTAACATTATAATACACTGAAAAACTCAAAAAAGTAGATTTAGCATGATATTGTAACGAAAAGAGGATGAGGGAGTACCCAGGCGCAATGAGGATGAGGAGGCAGGAGATTTGCAGGGAGAAGGATTTTAACATAAACTAGAAACCAAAAACCACTGCATACGGCAGGCTAGAGGCTAGAAGCTAGAAGCTAGAGACTCGAAACACACTAAACCAGTGAAAAACACAATATGGACCAGCACAGGAGGAAGGGAAAGACAGGACTTAAATACATACAAGGCAACAAGACACAGGTGGAAACACTTAGGACTGATGGGGCAAGGTAAAACTCAAAACATCAATGAACAGGAAATACTACAAAATAAAACAGGAAGTTAACTCAAAACATCACAGAACAAAAACCAACTTTAACACAAAAGCAGAAAAACCTAAAACCCTGACAGATCTAAGCCCTTTAAATCTTTCCGGAAACTGCTCAGTTCAGTAATGTTTCAAGTATGGAGGACCTTCAAAAATTATCATTTGTTTTTTATTCATCTCTAAAAGTCCGATAACTGAACCAATCTTCAAAAGAATCCAAATATATAAATGTAAATGCATTTTTATAAAAAAAAGGCATCTAAAGGTCCTTCATGTAATCAACAAATATCCATATTGTAGTGGCGGTCACGTGCACGTTGGGTCTGCTGGCACCGGGGCATTGTGGGATGCGATCCCCAAGTCAAAATAGGGCTGAGCGTGGATGTTTATTTGTTTTCATGTTTTATTTTCAAATGGCAGTTTTGTTGTTCCACCCTTATTTAATACTTCGTGTTATGTTTGTCTCTTTTTGTTGCACCATGAGTGTTAGAAGGGGAGAGGATGTTAACACTTGTGCGATGTTCAATACTGTGTGTTCAAAGGAAATGGGCTTAATGATGGAGCAGTAGAAAATGCAGTCAGCTTCTCATTCTGCCTCCTTTTCTCTGGGGCTGTACAGAGTCGTGTGGTGTTTGGGAAACGGACTGTTCTCTAGTGCAGTCAGTTGATTGATGGTTCAGTTCAGCTCGGCTCCCGTTCTCCCGCTCCAAGCGACATACCAGCTGAGCCTCTGCAATATTAAGCTCAATATTAAGTCATGTCTTGGATGTGACGTGTTTGAAATTCACAATTTTAATAAGTAAAACTGCTTCTTTTCGCATCAATATTTTATTTGTCATTTGCAAAATACAATAGACAATTACGACATAACAATACAGAATGAAATAGTTTTGATTTTGATAATGTTAACTATTAAGACCAATCATGTAAGTAATTTTTTTTTTAAATTGGTGTTTAATAACCTAATAAAGCAATCATAGAAGGAAATAAATGTGAAACTAAAAATAAAAAATGGAAAAGAAAAAAAAACAGAAATGCGGGAGTTAATTTACTAATCCAAAAAGATTACATATGTTAATGTTTGTTTGTTTTTTAGCCTTTGTATTTTTCGAAGCACAAATTCTTTTCCTATCAACTGAAGACAATCTGTATGGAGTCCTATACTGTTCATAATTAAATAAATAAATATTTGATTAAATAAATAAATGTGACCTCATGCAAATACACAACCAACCAATAAATCTCTCATAAATATATAAAAAGATCATGAAAAGGTGAAAAACCTGCACACTGATTTTAAATTAGCCATTATATTATTCAATATATTTCATTTTGCTTTAAAAACCTGTTTATTATTTTAAAACAGCATTTTAAAATATTCATTTTTTATCATGTGGAATATTATTATAATTCTACTTCTTTTTTCAGAACCTTAGATTTCAAAATCAATGTTTTCCAAAGTAGCTTTGTTTTTATTTCATGTTGCCGTTTTTCACAATGGCGTATTTATTTCATTTGGAATAGTGACATTTCATGGTCTTTTTATATATTTATGAGAGATTTATTGGTTGACTGTGTATTTGCATGAGGTCACATTTATTTATTAAATCAAATATTTATTTATTTAATTATGAACAGTATAGGACTCCATAAATCTGAGGCTAGCTAAACGCATGACGCCGGCCGGTCAGCGGAACCGGAAGTGGATGTCTCCAGGAGATTAGTGTGTTTACATCTCAGGAGTAGCCTCCGCGCACCCGGCGTCACCCCGCCGTCCACAGGAGACCCCTGAGATTTTCCTTTCCATTTCCCCGCTGGCTTGAACGCCGTTCTCTGAATGTATTTTTTAACTTTCCTGCTCCTGTGGTGGGGAGAGTCGTGATTCTGGACTTGAGCTGCGGGATTGTTGTCGCGGCGTCGGCCCCCCATCGTCATCCAGTCTGTGGAAGTGGGACAAGCGGACAGATGGTGCTTTACGGACGCGGGCTGCAGAGCTGCCCACGTCCCTCACGTCCGTCCATTTAAACTATGAACTTCTAATCAGTGACATAAACACTTGACCTTTACCACCGTGAATAATGTCTGGGTGTCAAGGCTGAGAGAGAACGGAGAAATATTTATTATCTGCCGATTAAATTGTCGTCTTAGTTAATCCCCGCTGACGCGCGTCTGTGTCGGTGAACAATGGTGGACAACCGTTACGCCACCGCGCTGGTCATCGCCTGCGTGCTGAGCTTGCTGGCCACCGTGTACCTGTCCGTGGCCATCGGGACGCAGCACTGGTACCAGTACAGCAGTCCCACCGTGCGCGGAGAGGCCAACCTGTCCGAGCTGCGGTCCCTCTACGAGGAGTTCATGGAGGGGGAGTTCGACGAGAAAACCTACAGCGACACTCTGTTCCGTCTGAACGGGACGACGGGCCTTTGGTGGCGGTGTGTGTTCGCTCCCAACACCCCTCTGTGGTACAAGGAGCCAGGTTGGTCCATTTGAAAACTACGCCAAGCTCTCTTCGTTGTTTTTTTTTTTTTTTTTTTTTTGCACTGAACTGCTGTAGCAACTGAATTCCCCCAACGTGGGATCAATAAAGAATATTTTCCATCTCCAAAATGAGCTCCAAACACTGAACAACTTGTTTGGCATATCGGCTCTTTAAATTAAAGGTCTATTGATACCTGGAACCAAGATGGGAACATGTTGGGAACCAAACCTGAGATCTTCAGATAGAGATCCAGTGATTGTATTATTCAAAACAGATTTTCCAACCACGGCTGATTTTGATCTTTCAGATCTCAAGATGGAGCTGCATTGTCGAAGCTATACCGTACCGGAGCAGTTCACCCCCAAATACAAAGAACCGGGGAACCACAACAGCGGGGAGGACATGATTCGCACATGTAGGTTCCGCAGAACTCCAAAGTTCCTCAGAAATAATACCGTCTATCTAACAAGTCTCTCTGTGTGTGAAGACCTCTGGCGGTGTCAGTTTCTGCTGCCTCTGGGGTCCCTGGGTCTGGTGGTCCTGGCTGGCCTCACTGGTGTCCTTGCATGTCTCTGTCGAAGCCTGGCCCCCACTCTGGGTATAGGAATTCTCCATTTGCTCGCCGGTAAGACTCATTACTAACTGAGCCCTCGTGGCCAATAAATAAGGTATCTGGTTAAATTTCTTTTTCTGCATCACAGTCCAAACTGTACGATTTGATAGCTCTAATATTCCTCGCCATTTTTGTTGCACAGCAAATGCTAGGCTTGGGGTTGTGAGGGGCTGTAAGTGAGCAAGAGAAAGTGTAAATAAAGGCATGATGGGAAATAAAGTCAGGCTCTGGTCTTAGGATATAGAAGAACTGGCTACCATCCTCTCCTGACCTCACAGACCTATTAAGAACCTTTTGGAGGTGCTGCAGCTGCATTTTTTGGACTTTTTTAATTTAATCCATTCCTTTATTTAGTTATGTTTATTTATTCATACAGCTACCTTACATCTACCTTCTTTTTATTATTTATCTTTTATTATTTATCCTTTTTTACCTTGCTAGTTTGCACGAGAGCACAAGTAACCAAGTCAAATTCTCTGTACATGCGCTGTACTTGGCAAATAAAGGGATTCTGATTCTGAGCATCCTCAAACAAAAGATCTCTGAGGGAGGGAGGCAGTTCACTCCCTAACAGCGGCTATTCTGACATCCTGCAACGAAATTCAGGCAGAAACCCTCCAAAAAGTTCAGTGGATGCAAGAGTTGTGAAGCTGCTACATAAAAGGAGGTCCCATGTTAAAATGTAACTTGACCTATTTAGATGCTTTTGATTTCAGTAAATTTGACCTCCAAAATCCTAGCAATTCAACAAATGGCAGTTTTTATCCAAGTAAACTTTCCATTTTTGTTGTGCTTAATAATTAGGAATTTTCATTTTTAAAGAAAATAGTCGTCATCTGGAGATTTGCTTTATAAAATCATAAAAAAATATCTTTTGCAGAATAATTGAAGATGGCCACATTTAACATATTCAAGTGTATTTTTATATTTTTAAAGCATATATTTATATTTTTAAAGCTCTGAGTTCACGGTTTACCAGTAATTACACTTATTTTAATGTTTAAATGCACTAAACAGCATCAACATGAGTGCATTTTTGATATAAAATCTTTGCTTTGATACGCCGCCCTGCACTCCGTGGGCCAAAAAACCGAGCTTTGTTCAAAAATAAAATGTGTTGCTGGGACTTCTTGAAGGACCGTCGTAGGTTTGTTTCCTCTTAATCTCAAGTCTTTTCTGATTCCTTCCTCCGATAGTGAAAAGCTTTGGAACCCCCATCCTCAGGACGCACCGTCCCGCATGCTTTCAATGAAGGGTGCAGCTCCTCATAAATCTCTGCAGAAACCTATCAGTGATGCCGGGTGTGTTTACGAAGGAACAATGCAGAACAGTGCGCCCCGAGGAACAAGCCCTACTAATTACTGCATTTAGTGATAAATCATGCCTAAATGAGTCATCTGAACGATTTATGCCGTTTAAAATGCTGGTTTTTATCTGGAATTTGAGTTGTTTGAAACTATTTGCAATTACTTGGAACCAGATCTAAAGAAAAATATCACGTTTGTGTGAGAAGACGTGAAGTGTTGACACTGAAATAGGAATTATTCCAGGTGAGTCAGACTTCTCTTGGGTGCAAACACCCTTAGGGGGGAAAAGGTACGTTCTGACCAACACATTCCACAGCACTCGCTTTGGTTTAGTGAACATGTCGTACTTTTCATTTGTTTGTCTGGCTTCCAAACTCTGGAGCCAAACCAGACCGCCTGTGCAACACCCGCAGCCGCTTGTTCAGAGCGATACAGCGTCGTTGGGGGTGAACTCCCACAGATCAATTTTTTTTCGGCTGTTAGAGCATCGCTCGCTTGATAGTCTGAGGAAATAGTATGTAACCTTTTTCTTTTTTCTTTTATATTAAATTAGTTTTCCTAGATGAAGTAAATTCAAATTTTCACAAATTGTACCCCCCCCCCCCCCCCGACTCATCCAAAGTCTCTCTAAATCCAAAACTATATGGCAACTATAACCTCCCAAAAATCCAAAGCTGGTTGTATCGATCATTTACACGACTTTCACGCAGCAATCACAAATTTTGTAAGAACTTTATTAGTCAACACACCAGCAGCTGTAACATCATGTCTCTCCCCGGTTTGTTTGATATATAGGGCTGCCTGAATCGACAATTTCAAAGTTGGAAATTTCCCAGAAGTCTCTGCAAAAAAAAAAAAAATATTTATGCTCACTAGATAGGTGTATATAGACCATAGTGCCTTGTGTTTATCAATTTGGCAAATGTGACGCATATTTGCCGTAGTAGTGAGCATGTCTCTGAATTGCATTACTTGATAGGCCTGCACTATATAATCTTTCAGGGATCAGTGAATTAATTTGGACGTATCCACCCCCCCCACCCCCATAAGTCTGCAGCTTTTTGCTACTGTATGTGACGTCAAAGATTTAGATTTTAAAACTCTGAAAACGGTGGCATTTTTCTGACGAAAAAGAAAATGTAGCTCAAAATTGCATTTCTGATTATTGGCATAGCACAAATAGTTCACATTGCTTCTTTAAGCAAGCGCACTGTTCTGCAAAGACGACCTGCATCCTTCATCGGGTGGGTTTGAGCGCTGAAAGCAAGCGGGACGGTGCGGTTCAAGAGAACCTCACTACCTGGGGAAGGAATCAGAAAATACTTGAGATTAAGAGGAAACGAGGTGCGATTAGAAGAACCTACGACGGTTCTTCCAGGAACAAAAAATCTCTGCAACAAATTACAAATTTTTAAACTAAAGTCTGTGGCATTTCCGGATGTATCTGGCTTTTTCCTTTTATCCACTGAAGCATTAAATAACCTTTAAAAAATTCTGATTTTCATTCCTCTTGTTTTATTTGTGATGTCAGATTTGATCCTTCCGGTAGAAACTGTCAAAAATGTGGATGAAACGCTGGTGTTTTGACTGAACTTCTTTTCTTCCGCAGGCCTCTGCACTTTAGCCACGGTGTGCTGTTACCTGGCTGGGATGGACCTGCTCCACAGGGTCTCCGTGCTCCCCGATAAGGTGGACGGCTCTCTGGGGTGGTCTCTCTATCTGGCTCTGGTTTCCTCGCCTCTGCACATGATGGCGGCGGCGCTGCTTCTGTGGGCGGCGCGCAGCCACAGCCAGAACTACTACCGCATGACCGCCTACCGTGTGGCGTAGACGACTCCCAAACCCATTATAACTGAACTTTGACGCCAAGATGATTTTTTTTTTCCCAAGTACATCTGCATGTTTTCCAAGTGCACATAATCAGAAAGTCCACTACAGTCTTTTTTTTAATCTTTAGGTCATCTTTTTTACCAAAAACAAAAAAAAAGCTTGGTATTGGAGGAACATTTATTGATATCTAGCATGTCAGTAAAAATCCAAAACCATAAAACATCCAAAAAAAGGCTTGAATGTTGCTCAACAATGGGCACGGCTTTAAAAGATCTAAAAAGCCTACCGGTAAATGAGGGAGATCTTGTGGCTGAAAAAAAACAATCAATGACTCGTGAAACACGGACTCTGCTACGTCCAGAAGGACAAAAGAAGCTACAACTGCCGAAGATAAACAGTTTTTTACGATTGTTGGTGTTTTTTATTTATTTTTGTTAGCAAAAAGCGTCCAGAAATAACAAACCAAGACATGTAAGAGTTTGGGGGGGGAAAAAACAGGTATCTGGTGTGTCATGTTAACCAGAAGCACAGAGAGTTGGAACCCGCCGCCCCCCTTTGAGCCTGGAAGCTGAGGGGGTCCAAACCGGTTTCAAACCGAAACCTTTCACAAAGTAAAATCACAAAACGGTACCAACTCCCGTCTTCTTTGTTCCTTGTCAGTTCTGAGTCTTTAAACGCCCTCAATCCGATGCTCTTCTTTATACTTCTGTTTTCATCGCCTGCGCTGCATTTCGTTTGTGCGATCCGTTTAAAAAAGCCTTTTTTGTTGTTATATTGTTGATATTTTCCTGAAATGTTATTACACTCATTTCCTGAAATGGTGGAATGCTTCAATCACTCAAGACGCACAGTGAATATTCCTGTCTAGTCTTTTTATTTCTTTTGTCCAGCTTGGCTGCAATATGATCGATGTTCATGACAAAACACAACAAACAGTGTTCCAATAGTTTACAGCAGTCATGCAGCAAAGGATATGTGCGGCTGGTGTGTGACGAATGACTGCAGGCTGCAGGTTTGTTTTGGTTTTTATTTCTGATGTCACCCAAAAATCCATGTGAGTTTGATGGATTTCTCCTATAGTGGGACCTAAAAAAACCAAACCAGCAGCTGTCTGTAATGCACAAAGGTGCGGGACACAGCCGAGGATTGTGGGAGCCCAAAAACGCGTCATCTGTCATTTCAGCCGCTTTCAGAGCAGCTTTAAGGCGACTGTTGTTACTTTTTGTTCCGTAAAGGTCACATTTCTGTTTCCCTTTTTTTGTACTGAAGTGACATGTCGTTTATCTTTTCAGTGATTATGAGTTATTGGTGTATTTTTCATGTATGTTGTGTTACGTTTTTTTAGTACAACTAAAGATAAAGGATGATTTAGTCCACATAGTTGTGTTCACATTTCGTTTACCTCATATTTGTTCTTGTGAATCTGTTTTTGTCATTCGGATTACATTTTTTTTGTTGCCACCATAGCGAAAAAAACAACAATCAATTTGCTTCCTTGGCATTATGAATGTAATTTAAAGGCCATATTATGATAAGCTACCCCCTCCCCTTTTGCACATGTCCCAAATGTTGCTATGGTAACTGGTAGTAAAAGTATTTTTTTGATGTAATTAAGGTTCCACGGTCCTTTCTAAAACATGTTTTGAAATATTTGTGAATGCATTTAAAAGCACAAGAAGCTCACTCCTCTGTTTCCTGTGATGTTTGTGACTCCTCCATGTAAACTTTGTGTCGTAAACCTTTAAGGGTTCGTTAGAATAATAAAATGTTTCCTTTTTTTGAAGCACCTCTCATTCCTCTTCCTCTGACGTTAATGCCCGCTCGTCGGCCTGCTCCTCTTCCTCCGTCTGCGCCCGGATGGCGGGGACCGCCAGCCGCCTCTTCCTGGCCAGCGAGAGCGCGATGCCCTTCTCGTAGTAGGAGCACTCGTTTATGAAGAGGGCATAAAGGGGCTCGCCGCCTTCGTACCTCAGCGTCTCCCCTGAGAACGTCTGGAACACGGGGTCATGGGGCCGGAGCAGGCAGAAGTCTCGATCCTGTGAGGAGAAACGGAGAAACGTGACTCGCAAAATAAAACTGCTGTCTGTCCCGTTTCAAAATAAAAGCTTAAGAGGGCTCACAGGTTCTGGGTTTCTTGAAAAGCATTCAAGCGGACATACGGGGTCTGCACCTCGCTAATCTCTACAAGGGAAATCTGACGACACCGTATCCAGTTTGAGTGTTTCATGACCAGTCATCAAACACAATATAAGGATTGCTGATGGATGAAATTTAACATCTATATGCCGACTCAGCTTAAGTGAAAAGCTGCTGAAAGCTTTAAACTCCTCCCAACACTCCTTAGATTTATTCAAAAAGCCACAAATGTTTGTTTATGATACCTTTTTCCTCTACTGTGTTCAAGTTTAAATCTAATTTTAAGCAACATTAGTTAAAATCTATGTAATACATAAAAAAATTTAAAACTTTTTTTTTCACAAGAAAATAATTAAACTTTGTGGCTCTTCATAGGTGTTATAGTTTACCAACTCTGGTGCAATAATTTTCAGAGACTTTTTTTCTCAAAACATAAAACTAGAGTTCAGAGAGTTTATTTGACACTGTAGCAGTTTAAACATTTTTTTTTGGAATAATATTTATAACTTACTACAGTAAATATACCTTTTTAATCATTTTCTACACATTTTAAAAACTATAATTGGGTCAGGATTTTATTGTTTAAAGTACAAAAATTTTTAAATGATGATGACGGACGACATATAGAGAGAAATTCCCGCGTAAAATTGCATTTCTGAGTATTTCTTTCTTCAAATTGTTATGAATCATGAGCAGATAATAAAATGGTTTAAAAAATATTGTAGCTTGTGTTTTAGGAGATGATGTTAGCTTATCTACTTCAAGTGAGAATATTTAAATTCTTAAATTCCTACAAGGACGTACCTGGAGATGAGAGTGAATGGCTGCTGTGATGTTGTGAGTCTTGCTGTCCCTCGGGTAGTCGATGTTTTTGACCAGGGTGAACACATCCACCCATCCTCCTTCAAATACAGCGCCTGTCATGAGAAGAGGGCAGCGCTGAAGCACAAGCCACAGCTTCAAACAATGCTCACAAGAAGCAGGTACCTGAGTTAAAGAGCCCAACCCAGTCCAGCATGTGCCGCACGCCTGCGCTCATCACCGCATAGATGTCCGATCTGACCCCCCCGTGCGGCTGAGGGCCGATCTCCATGGCTGCAGAAAGTCGAGACATTCAGGTTCGGTTTCTTGTTTATGGATTTTTTTTAGGCTCCTTTGAGTTGAGGTCATTTCTGTGTGAACATCCTATAAACTTGATCTAGCTGGTGGTCATTTTTGTTAGTGTTCGGGGCTTCCCAACCCTGTTCCTGAAGATCCTGCTGTGACTACTGTACTGCTGAGTCAGGTGGTTCCAGCTTCTGATAGACGGAGAACATCCAAACCAAATGATCCAAACCAAATGATTAGGACTGCTAGAAAGGGCACAGTGGTACAGCTTTAGGACCAGCTTCAGATAGTAGTCCTAAACTCTTCAACATCATTTGGGATGCCACAAGGCTCCATGTTGGAGCTTCTGCTCTTTTTGGTTTACCTCCTTCCTCCGCGCTCATTGCTTATAAAAGCTGGCTTCTTCATTCACTCATATGCTAACAACAGCCAGGATTTCCACACCTTTTCAGTGAAACCACCTCTGTCATGTGTTGATGTTATTACAAACTGTTTGGCTTAGTTGTCTTATAAACCATTTAAAAAAATTGTCAGCTCTTGTAGTTTTTTTTCTCTCTTTAAACTTACCAAATCCATGTTTTCCAACAGAATCCAGAGAGTATGATTCCTTCCCTGAAATGCCAAGATGGATGAATCTCATTGGTGTATCTGGCATTCGTCTCTGAAAAGAAAAGTGCAACTTCAATTTGATCTCCAAAAGGGACAAATATTGAATATACATACTTTAAAATAAATTTATTCTTTTATAAATCATCTTTAAAACGTTTGACACGACTCATGCAAATGCAATAGAGAAAAATAAAATACTCTTACACATAATTTAAATACAATAGAAACAATATCATGTTTGCATTCTAATAATGTGTATTTTCCATATCACTAATATGATCCATTCCTCATCTGATTCACAATAATTTGAATAAATATACTCAGAAATGTCATTTTAGGCTTTCATTTCCTTAATATAAGTCCTCCTCCAAAAAGACCATTTTCATTGGAGTGGGTCTTTAAAAATGACATGCACCTCAGAACTAAATTCCAATAAATTCTGAAATAATGGGAATTCATTGGTTACATTAACCAAAAAAACATGGATTTATCATAAATGAAGAAAGATGGCAGTGAAAAGGGAGAAGTTTCACGGACCTGCAGGTGCTTGAAAATGTGCAGGCAGATCCAGTCGCAGTCTGAGTAAGCGATGAAGCACAGGCCCATGTTGGCTGTGGTGCTATGAAGGTCACAAACCAGATCCACGGCTCCTGGACCACCTTTAGGACCGAGCATGGCGTTTAGTTCCTGGGCCCGGAGGACCTCATAGGGGGGCGAGTCCGATGTGGGACCGCTGAGAGACCAAAAACTTGATCACAAACAGATCCTTGAGGGTGGACAGAATTTTTTTCTCATCATCTCACTTGAGGGTGGCTAGGGTGAAGCAGCGGTTCAGGTCGGTGTCTGTGTATCGGCGGCACTGCTGGACGGCCCTCGGGTTGGACAGCACAGTTAGCATGGATGTGTGCTCTTCACCGTCATCCTCCTCTCCCTCCGAGGCTCTTCTCTGCAACTTTAGCAGCTCTCTCACCAAGTAGACTCCTGGCAATTCGTTGCCATGGGTACCACCACACACAGCGACCCGGGACAACCTGGGCAAACACACTGGCTCATCTACATCCATCTGACTCGGGAGAAAAAAGAGCAGAGTTAAGAAGCGTGTTCAAAGTTTTGGGTTGAGTAAAAACAAAAAACAAAAAAAGAAGGTAAAATTACATTACCTGGCTCGTCTTTCTTCCAGAAATGTGTAAAGGAACAGTTCTGACACCAAAATCAGTCTCTTAAATCCGGTTTGGACAATCAAGATGAAATGTTTCCGGATTGCTTTTTTTTTTTTTTTTAACCCAACGTCCCACCTAGCTGTTAGCTCTCCCACCCCTCTTCCACACTCTCCCTGGCTTTCACGCTGTTTCCCTGATTCAGCATCCCTCCCTCTGTTCTCGCCGCTTGTTGTTGCCCTCTCACAGTCTCATCCACCCCTGCACTACAGCACTTCCCCGGCAGGGTGTGTCCCCAAGTGAACGTTTGCCTCTGTACCATGTATGGGACAGTATGTTCTAGTTTGCCTTTCAGAAAACTGGCGGTAGGTACATTTGCCGGCATGACTCAGCAATGTTTACAGGGCAGGAAGGCGCGCCACTGAAGCAGCTAGGAGTGAAGCGGGGCGCCTGTTTAAACGTAAAAATGTTATCTAATATAAATTGTTTGATCCTTTTCCTTTTTTGGAACTTTGATGGATATCACTCTAGTAACTCAGATAAGGAAGGATACTAACAATTAGCGGAGGAAAGGGAAGTACGAGGGAGTATTAGGGCCACCATAAAGGAAAAAGAAATTATATGTAAGAATTCATCAGAAACATCCACAGATTTTCTGAATCCACTTTGTTCCCTTTTAAAGGTCCATTCCGATGAAAATGATGCTTTTGGGATTTTTAACACATTCTGGTGGACTTTTTCTCATGGCAGAGGACATACATAAAGAAAATTGATCTAAAAATTGCATTTCTGAGTATTTATTTTAAATTGTCGTGCATCAGGAGGTGATTAAAAAAAAAGTGCTGTTTGAAAAAGCCTGTATTTGTGACATAGAAACAAGGAACCGTCTCCCTGCTCCACTTCAATCTGATGCATCCACTTGCAGACAAACAGATCCATGTACGTCTTCATTTTCCTCGTCTGAGATGGTATCAGGATCAAAACCGGATAGCTCCAATATTGCTCGCCATTTTTGTTGCACCGCTAATGTTAAGTGGGGTGTGTGAAAAGGGCTTTAAAATAGGAGAGAGCGTAAACAAAAGAATCATGGGAAGTCTGGGGAGGCTTACTCCCTGCAAACAGTCAAATTTGTGGGAAGAAGCACCCAAAGAGCAGCTACAGAGTTGGATGCCTTGCTCAAGAGTTGTGTAATTGAGAAAATACTAACAAAGAGTTAAAAAAAAAGAATTAAGTAAAAAAACATTAAAATAAAGTTTGAGAAGGTCTTTGACATTGCAGCATTTATTACAGATTCTTGTGTTAATACAAAATACTGACAAATGTCTTAATCAAGTATGTAAACTCCCTTTTCTCCAAAAAAAAAAAAGTCCTTGTCCAATATTACAACCAAAAAAAATTACCAGAAAAAAACTACAATATAGTTACTGATAATATATATTCTATACATTTATAAAATCAGTTATTTTCAATGCATGTAAATTTCTTTTTTTTAATTCTTCATTTTTAAGTACACTTACAAACAGAATTGAGATTCTCACACACAGACAGACGTCTCATGTTTTTGGTGTCAGAGAGAACGTTCATACCTCTACACAGGTGGGATGCTTGTTGCCTTTTCCACATCTTCATTAAAAAAAAAAAAAGACAAATACTCGCTTGGATTTTAGCCAAGTCATCGTTTTTCCAGGATCATTTCATCGATGAAAGTTGAATAAAACTCCAAACTACGTGCAACAAACACTTGTTAACGCGAGTGTTTCAACGTGAAACCACCTGTAGCGAGAGGTTTTTTCCCCCAGAGAAGGTCGTTTCTTTTAAGGCAAAATGAAAATTGTGCACATTTAGGCGTTAAAGCCAAACATTTTTTCCATAAAAAAAGTCTCCAAAACGTTACAGTGGGAATGGTCAACAAGTACTCTAGCTGATGAAGAACTCTTAACAGTACAGCTAATCTTTTTTTTTTCCAACGATGGAAGAGCAGATAGTCGATTTACACAAGCACACCTGAACCTTCATTACCATAAGACACTAAATCAGCAATAAAACAAAAATCAATCTCTTTGAAGGCCACCAGCTGATATTTAATGATTTAAGCATATAGGTGTGTACATATTGACTTTTTTTAAACCCCCCTCCTTTTTTTCTTTTCTTTTTTAAAAGAGTCGTGAACCAAACAGTGTGGACGATGGCAGGAAAGTGCAGGCGGTTTCGGCTGAAACCTTACCTGATACTCGACTGACAAGATTAGGAAACTGGATTTGCAGCAGATCCAGAAGAGCTGCTTATTTCATTCCCTCCTCTGATCCAGAGCTAACATAACTACTTCTGAAACCATGGAAACCTCTGCTGCGACTGTGGGAGAGTACAATTAAAAAAAGAAACTAACAGCAGTGACAGTTCAGGAGATCTCCTACAACAGAGAGCCACTGGGGGAGAGGGAGGCGGTCATCCGGGAAGTCCCTTGAGGGCACGTTAAAGTCCACGAAGAGGTTCAAAATATATCGGGGCAGTCCTCCCACTTGCCTTGATCCTTGGCTTCCCAGTAGCCTCCCTTATAGACGTGGACCGCCTCACCTGTGATTTTGTCCTCTGTGTGCTCAAACCAGCGGGCTTTGTAGTTCTCGTGAAGGACGCCTAAGAGAAGAAGCAAATGTGTGAGAAAAATGGGGACGACGACTCAAAGACGGGCAGAAATTTAAGGCCGCAGAGGCGACAGTTGAGGTGATTAAAGAGGAATACTTGCTTTTTAGGGAAGGATCAGTAACAGAGTCCTCATCGACAGCTTTTAGAAGACAAAGAATTTGATTTTTTTCACTACCATTTCATTTTCCTGGATCATTCACCCATGCAAATTAGAGATGAAGCCCACACAAAAAAAAAAACGAGCATCGCTTTCCCCCCTCCCCAAACTCCTCCTCACCTTCTTCAGACGTGCTGGACGAGCGCTGGTTCAAGGCCTCCCGCTCCCTTTCACGGCGAGCGGTGCGCTGCTTCTCCTCCAGCCGCTGCTTCTCGGCGTTGGCCTCGTCCCAGCGGCCATCTTCCATCAAACGCTGGTCGGGCCGGAGGCGGCTGTCGGTGGGCGCCACGCCCTCCTCTGGCTCGTTCAGCGTCAGAGCCAGGGCGGTGAAGTAATACATGGTTTCTGCTCCATCCCTGACGCCACAGAAGAGGAGAACCGTCAAGCATCGCATCAAACAAAGTTTTAAGGCTGTAAAACTTCTCACTACATACACATGAACATTTTCTCTCTTTAAAGTTTAACCCTTCATAGAAAAGTAAGTTCAGTTTCATAGAATGAAAACAAAAACATATGCAACTGAACTGAATGCGTTCTGTGCAGAAAACAGCACAGAAAAGATTTGTTGACAAGATCAAAAGTGGTTAGCCTCATTGCTACATGGAAGTGTTGACTGTATATGTGGAAGTCTCATTTACAATGCATGGAGGACATGGATTATGCTGAAAGATCAGGTGTATTTTTTTTTTAAAAGAGCTCTACAAAACCAATGGTGATCACGTCTCCATGTCTGGGTTCATGAGATCATTCAGAGATTCTATCAGTACGGTGAGGCTCACCATCTGCTGTAGAAAATGCGACTTAATTTGAATTTTCAGTGGTACCTCCATGTCTGTGTGACCCAGTCTGATGACCACATTAGTCTAATATATATATATATATTTTGTATTATTGTCTTATTGGAAATAAGAAAAATATTCTACAGTTTAGGAGGAGAACAATCAGATTCTCCTTCATGTTGGTTTTGAACTGCACCTGCTGATGACATCATCAACACGTCAATGCCCAAAGATGAGTCACTCATTGAATGATACGACGCAAATTCTTCACCGAAGTTCAGATTTTTGAACCCTGGAAACATCCCACCGTGGCGCCCAAAACGCGCCGCTGCCAGACCGCTGCGCCTGACGCCCAAAACGCCCCGTAGACCTATGAGTCTGTAGATTGACTACATCGAAACTGGGCGCTCCTTACACGCAAATCACTTACAACAACAAGAATGTCAAATTATTTTATGCAAACAACTAACTGTATTTGACTGTTTTGGAGATTATTGTTTTTATTACTAAAATTTCAAACATTTGTGCCTTCTTGGCTGGGAAGGCACTTACGGTAAAGGGTTCCTCCTCCACAGCTCTTTGGCTTTGAGCGTTTGATAGACCGTCTTCTGCCTGCCCTCCGTGCCGTTCTCCCCTCCTCGGCTGCTCTGCATCACCCTGGAAAACTCCATCTTCTCATCCCACGTGCCCGACAGCACATAGTGGGCCTTCCCGGTCTTGTCCATCACCACACCAGTCACCTGAGCAGCAGGACGGACGCACACAAAAGAGGATGGATGGATGGATGGATGGATGGATGGATGGATCAGAGACTCAAACAACTCACCTTTCGGGCGACATCTCGGGAGAAGTAGCTGTAGGGGGCAAACTTCAAGTGACAGCGGTCTCCGGTGGTGTGATTCACAACGTCGATCTCCCCAGACTGACAGGAAAAAAAAAAAAAAATAAGGAAATTTTTCACCAAACCAAAAACATAAACACAACTAAAGTTAAACCTCAAAAGGCTAAACTGCAAACCTTTGGATCCTCGCAAAGATTCAAGATAATTTATCAGGTTTGAAAGTCGTTTAAACTTTTCTTTACTCTTCACCTTTTTTAGATTTTTAAAATCAGCACAGTTGAGAATTTTTTGTATCATTAGGAGCTGGGATCTCGAAATAAGGAAATGTTTATTGAAATGAGTCAAAACCATTTTGGTCCAAGCTCTTAAAAATAGAAAAACCTGATTTGAGACTGAAAAAAACTCAAATTTGACTTGATTTGATTTGGTTTCATTTTAAAGATGTTATGTTAAGGTTCCACAAAGGTTGGCATTTATTGTGAAACAAAAATTTAGATTTCTGCTCTCAAAATAAGTTTAAAAAAATTCTACTTTAAAAATTTATGAGGATTTTTTTTTTGAAGGTGGTCAAACTTTGCAATCTCATTTTGTTAACATTTTGTTCTACAATGAGCCATTTCCATTCATTGCACTGTTTTTTTGTCCCTGTAATCAAAATGAATTACAAGTCAAACCATTTGCCTAAAACAAACCAAAAAAAAACCATTGGGCTGTAGAACATTCACTCTGAGGTAATTCTAAAACAGTTTGTTTTCCCCTTTGAATGCTTGTATGTAGATTTTAACATCTTATAAGTTATCTTGCTCAGTAAAAATGATTTGCTGGATGGACAGATCACTTCACTTCACGACAGTGATTTTCTCCTTTGGATTAGTGTTTCTTTTTTTTTTCTCCGGCTACGTCTTGTGGCAGTGCAAGAGTTCAAGCGGGCAAAGCACTAGTAGAACGCTCCAGTAGGCGCCATCAGTTAAATTGGTTTGGATTGCTGCCGACTTCACCTCAGAAGACCTGGAATTCTTGGGTCTCATGTTCCACAGCAGTAGTTCTAGTCTCACCTGGTCGATCCACAGCTTTCCCACGATGATGTTGTGCACCGTAGTTGTAACTTTCTTCCATGTGTAGTGATTGTTGCTCTTCTCAAAGATGGCGTGAATCGTGCCTGGAAGGAAACAGAATTAACCTATAAGACTCAAAAAAATCTGTGTGTGGCAGCGAACAGAAAAGATGTGAAGGTCAGGGGGAAGAATTTGTGTAACTGACAAAAAAAAAACTACACAAAACATTGATTTTATTCTTTTGTTTCTACCTTGGAAATGTTATAGTCAGACTAGTTTTTTCCACAACGCTTCACCCCTTCTCTCAACACAGGAGGAAAAGACTTGGTGGATACCTAAGGGCATAATGGAGAGGTATTTGCCCCTGAACTTGCTGGCAACTGTGATTTCCTGCCTCAGGGTCCATCCTCGATCGGAGATGGCATGATGTGCTGCTGCGGGGGGGTGGTGACTCACCTGAAAAAGACAAACAGGGGCTGATTGTTTACCTTTAACTCTGTGCTCCAACAAAAAGGTTTTTAGACCAAATGAGAACTTTGTTTATGCATTTTATTTTATTATATAAAAAGCATATTTGTGTTTTTTGTTCTGCTGTTGTAAATGTGGGCATTTACATATTATTCATAGTAAGCAGGTGCGTCATTTTAATGTTGATAATGAATTAGGAGAAGATGATGGGATTAAATAAGCCACGCCTTTATAAATGTGACAAACGTTTGTGTGTTCAATTATTTCGGTTTGGGATTAGTTCCTAAATTGCTGCTTTTGAGCAAACATTAGACTGCGGGGGTCACCAACCCTGTTCTCTGTGGGCGACCCCCCCTGCTTGTTCTGCAGTTAACCCTGCTTCAGTGATTGCAGCTCACCTGATCAGGTGTGTTCAGCCAATTAGAACCTGGGCTGGTTCAATCCAGCTAATCAGCCTCTACTGAAGCAAGGTTTGCTGCAAAACAAGCAGGAGCAGGGTTGGTGACCCCTGCAAGCCGATCCACAAAATAATTATTTTTTAACTTCTTTAAATCATTAGGATTCTGGAAACCGAATGATATTTAATTTTGAAAACTATTTCAAGTGAAGTTAAAGTAATACTTGACTCAGGCACTCTTACTAGGTTAAAGCTTTATAAACTTTGAGCACTGTGATGTTACTGTAACGTTGAGCAATATTAGAAAAAGTCTTAAGCAATAAGCTGAAGACGTTGCAGTTTGTCTGCGTTGGATGATGATTTATCAACTTCTGAGAGGGAACCTTGCAGACTTGGACATGAAATCGTGTGAACCACACAGGAACGGCATCAGAGGGTCTGAACAGCATCAGAGGGTCTGTTAACTTCCTGCTCTGTGACATCACATCCGTCTGTACCATCCTTTTGGGCATCAGCCGCAGCAAACCTGTTCTCCAGCACATTTTTACTCTATCAAACCAAAACTCATTTGTTCAGACTCTCCCATTCTTTGAGAGGTTCGCTTTTTTTCTGTTTTTTGATTGGTAAATATAGACCATAATGCATTGCGTTTGAACCATTTTTGCAAAACTATTGTATGTAAATGTATATTTTAAATAAGCTATTAATGTTTTCATCTTCAGAACACAAGAATAATCCTCATATTGATTAGGTTTTAATTCGTGAAATTGGTGATGTCATATTATACGTTAAAAAAAAAGAAAGGGCTGAGAATGGTGCTTTTAAAACTCAATAGTCTCGCTAGTTAGGGAGTAGAGAGGGAATTTGAACAGAACCATAATATTTTTACAGTACAATGAAAAAAAAGGCATCCTAAAAAATAAAATTCATTATTATTTTAATGTTTTATTTGAAGTCCTAGTAACTTTTGACCCGATATGATATTTCTTGCAATAGTATGGTTTTAAACAGAGTGATATGTTATGTCCATGGAGCAAAAACCCAGAAAACTGTTTCTGGAAGGAAAACGGGTCAAATGATTTCATTCTGATCCGATCAGATCTCTATGATCCAAAGTTCTCTTTGTGGAACAGTAAAATAAAATAAAGTAATAAAAATCTCCCGTTCAGCGACTATTTTTTCTGCTAAATGTGCAGAAACCTAAAGAGGAAGCAAAATGCTGACTCAGTTCAGTCACCTTCTCCTGCCCTTTGCTCACTTTGGCTTCCGGGGCTGAGAGCCTTTGCGGCTCGGACCTCGTACCTGCTCGCAGAGGGAGCGGTAGCCGCTCTCCCTCTGGCGGTCCAGCTCGTACGTCTCCCCCAGCAGCGGGTTGAAGGGCTTTCCCGTGCGGTACACGGTGGTGGAGTAGGCGGACACGCAGAAGGCCGCCACGTAGCACATCTGCTCCAGGGAGTTGTGACTCTTGGCAGCTTTGTCCAGCAGCTCGTGATACTCCAGATCCTCAGACAGACGCTGCAGCATGGAAATGGGCTCATTGAAGTTCACCTAGAAGAAAGACACAACTTATTTAAATACAAACATTTCAATATTTACAATCAGGAAGTGATTCGTTTTATTAACCTAAACTAAAACCTTTTTAATATCAAAAAGTTGAAGAATAGAACGTCTAGCATCACATGACAGAGATGGTTGAAAGCTGCTAGGTATTGCATGACATCAATGTACAAGCTGCCAGGGAGACATGTTTGCCTTTTTAAATACGAATATCAAAACCGGTTCCTCCACAGATCTGTCAGCATCAGCCTCTTCTAGAATGTGGCTGCTGCAGTCTCAGTTACTTCTAACCTCTTAGTCCTTTCATTTCAGCAACGACCAGCTGCCAAAAGAGCCTTAGATGCGCTGATTCAGAAGCTTGGATAACATTTTTAGTTCATTACAAAGAAGTCAGACCAGACCTGTCAAGTGCTTCCAAGACGTCAGGCTGGAAGATTGACGGGACGTTAAGAACCTGATATTTCAGATGTTTGACAAACTGAGGGAAAAAGAATAAAGACTGTTCTTACAGTCCGAGTCCTTGTTTCTAGCGTCATGAATGGCCTCTGTGGTGGAAAAGTAAAGACAAATGTACATTTCTAAATGGGAAATTGTGGACAGATTTAATGTTTAACCTGACGACAAAGATCAGGAGAAGTTTATGTAAGAAAATATTTGCCTGCAGTATGTCCAAATTTAATTGGAAATCCAGTTTGAAACTAAAACAGATCTTCAGATAGCTCCAAAAGGAAAGCAACAAGGGAGCAGAATTATGCTTTTTCTTTGCAAATAATAATTTTGAAGGAATAGTCATTTCAACTAATATCACTGCTCAACTGTTAAAGTTCTTGAAAATATAGGTGAACTGCTGCACGTTGACATTTGAGGCCATTCTGCCACCTTGTGGTATTTTTAGTCAATGCAACTAGGTGGCAAAAAAATTTCTCATGTACAGTAGGGCTGCACGATATGAGGAAAACTCGCGATATGGGTGATTAATATTGCGATAAGGATATAATTCGCGGTATATAAACAAATAGCAAAACAACCAAAAACATCATTTCCATTTCACTGCAACAGTTTAAAAATTATACTCCAAATGACCCTCGTCGACATAGGAGGCAAAAATCAAACATAAAAGGGCTCATCTGATTGATCAACAAGGTAAACGGGTCCTTTTGATTGGTTAAATGCATAAAGGGATTTATTTCATTTGTTAAATATTTCAAGCTGCCATGAGATTGTTTTAGCACATTTAAGGTAACCATTTATTGCGATTTTCGCCGTCTTTTGCGGTATGCATATTGCACAGCTTAATGTCGCGATAACGATAAATTTGCGGTATATTGTGCAGGCCTAATGTACAGTATTCCCACCTTCTTTATGGGGGGTTAGGGACCAGAGACACCCGCCGATCCGGGGGGTATGGAGAACCACCCCCACCGCCGGGGCCGAGCAAATGTCCGTTACCGATCCTTACTCATCAAAATCCCTTCTGCAACATTACTGATGTTTAGTAAACGTTTATTAAAGAACATCGGAATATTGCTCAATATATAGTTTTTTTTATTCAGAGCAATAGACTATGCCGTACTTTATGTCGCACGTTGGGAGTTTCTCTCTGTGCCTTTAAACCAGGAGCCCATGCTTCCTCCTACATCAGTTAAGTGCGAGAAGGCATCTACGGTTCCATCGCTCATTCATTCATCCAGATGATTATCTTTCTCAGCGATCATCTTTCTCAGCAATTATCTTTCTCAGGATATTTTCCGGCTGAGTCAGCTGATGGCATATCTCCATGCAGGGGCACAAACTTTGGTTATAGTGATTCAGGAGCCGGTGGAAATAGCTGTGATATATTCCTCAGCAGCCGGCAAAGACGCCGACGGGCCGGCGTGCTCTTCATCGCCGCTCCCCTCCTGCGGACGCCACAGTCTCATACAAGCGTCTTGAGCTGTGTTTTAGTGAAGAAGTCATGTGACTGAAATAAGTGAATAAGTGAAACGCACGGGGGAATACGTAGTTTGACATTTTTATGTTTGTATACTTAAATAGACGGAAGTGAATCAGACAACTATTTTGGATAAATTTGATAGATTTAGATGACTATGTTGTAATATGAAGTTCCTCTGTCATTGTTATTTTAAATAAAAGGTGATGGCGTCTTGTTCAAACCTGTTTTGAAATGATATCATCACGTAATCTGAAAGCTCTAAAGAACAAGTGTGGACAGGAACCCCAGAGTGACGTTGGGAGTGGCGCTCACAGGCATGGGGATCTTGGACAGCTCTTTGCCGATGCAGTTCTTCATGATGCTCCAAAGGTTGAGGGAGTAGTTGGGCTTGTCTGGGATGCGCGTCCGCCTCTTTTTCAACGGAACCAGCTCCTGAGACGGGGACTCCTGGTTCATCGCCAGAGGCTCCTCGTTCAGCTGAAAAGCAGAAGGACGCCGATAAAGAGACTGGAAATCATAGGCTGTAAAGCAAAAACTTTACCGCTTTTTATTTGATCTACATCAAAGCAATTTCTACCAGTAACCACCATCATGTTGTTAGTAATGTTAAAAATCCAAGAAAGACATTCTCTTTGACACATTAGCTGTCCTGTTGCTCTTTGGTGCTCCAAAGCTATTTTTTACCTCATTGTGGTTGTTTTGCTTCACTATAATTAATCATTTTAAAAAGGTAGGGACACTTCTGATGAAGCCTGGGAGGATCCTTACCGACTGATCGTCTTGGCAAATCTCGCTGTTGAAGCTGCTGACATTACTGCTCGACCTTCTGAAACAGAAGATTCATAAATGCAGCATTTCCGCTCAGATGGACATTTGAACATGGAAGGAAACGCGTGGAATTGGCTGCAGGGCTCTGAATATACGAGTACAAAAACAAACAATAAAACAGGATGTAGACACTGACTTATGGAACTGAGGGTCTGCAGGCACGGTGATGAACTCAGGCGCCTCCTCCATGGCATCAAAAAACTCATTATCATCATCATCGCTCACTTCTCCTTTTCCAGGCCCAGAAAGGCCTAGAAAAGACATTTTTGTTACACAAACTGGATGCACTTTTTGAAAAGAAAAAGAAAAAAAGAAAAAAGATTTCCAGAGGGGGTTTGAACGCACTTTTACTGTCCGCGTTGGCGTTAGCTTGCGCTGCCCCCCTGAAGGCCCGCTCCAGGTGGTTGTGCTGCTTAGCCAGCTGCTCTAAAGTCTCCTCCAGCCTCACCCTCTGCTCCCGTTCGGCCTGCAGGGCCTTCTGCCATCGCTTGCTGTGAGTCTGAGCCATGGAGAGGAAGTCTCTGCAGGCCTGAAGGCACAAGAGGAAGAAAAAAAATCTCAACCACAAAACCAGGAAGACGTCTTTTCACATTCCAACAGTGGTAAGAAAATACTAGAAACACACTAGAAGTGGAGACGTCGTGATCAGGTTGTTTTTGGCTCCAATCCAATCGTCATTTGATTTTAGGGAAAATTACCTCATTTAAAAACGAGATCCAGCTTTATTCTGATTTTTATTAATAACCTTCGTTTATCATTTAACACTTTGATAGAGCATTTCTGTGAAGCAGCTTTAACAATCAAGTCAAATTAGTACAACTATAAACTAGTGAAAATACTAAAGAAATTTTTAGCAGATATTAAATCCTATATCTATATATTTTAAATCCCTTTTTCCTGGAGCTTGCACTTCGTAGACAGTCCCTTCACAGTCGTCTCAATGTCGTCTTTCAGTTCAATTCTTCTTAAAAATAATAGAAACTCTTTTTTTCTTTAGAAATGCTTTTGTAGCGCTAAGACAAACCACTAGAAGCCCTTTTTCTCACTTTTAAATGTATATTAAAGGAGCTATCTAGCCCAGAAGTCTGAATCTGTGAACATCCTGCCAACTTCTTCAGAACCATTATTGTGCGCTTTGTGCTGAAACTAGAGCAGTGCTCTGCTGCAAAATCCATTACTGCCATGCAGACTTCTAGTATTATCTGTAATAAACTTGAAATATATAACGCTCATCATAATAATGAAAATAAACTAAATATCCAATCCCTGATCTGAATGCAATATCTGATTGTGATAGTCTAAAACTACGCCATTGGACTGGGACATCACCAACCAGAACTGGCGACACTTACATTGATCATGGCGTTCGAGGTGATGCGGAACAGCGTGGCTCTTTCTGTCACCTGGCGGATCTTCTCCCCCGCTTCCCCAGTCAGAGTTAAATTGTCCAGCTCCGACAAAGACCTGAAATGAATGTTCAGGTGTTCTGAGGCTGTTCGGGCAACATTTGATCCATTTTTTGGCATGAAGTGTCATAAACCTGACAATCACAACGACTTAAAGACCCACTCAGAGGGAAATTTTTGACATTTTTGTCAGGATAGAGGACATGTATAAAGAAAATTAGGATTAAAATTGTATTTCTTTATTCAAATTACTGTGAATCAGGAGCAGATGAAAAAAATGCCGTTTGAAAAAGAGCATATTTTTGACAGAAAATACGCTGGGGGGGGGCACAAGCTCCCTGCTTGGAGGTCCCAGCGATGGGGATGGGGGACGGGGTTTCTTCATGACGACAGTCCCACCCATTATTCAGAGGTAAACTTCTAATGAAGTCCTAAAAAACGACTCAGGTTTTTGGATTTTTGGCTAAAAACATCATAATCATAACTAAAAGACCACTGACACAATAGTTCAAAAAAATGTTTGGAGTAGGACTTTAAACAAAGGCCAGGATAACCAACCGATACAGCTGGACATGTTGGTTATCCTTGGTCTTTGTGTTTGAACGGTAAACAGATTCCTGCTGCTTCCTGGAATGCGAAAAAAACGCAGAGCGTCCAACCTTTGGAGGGCGGAGCCGTGCTTTGAGATCAGGTCATTGCATGTGCTCAGATCCTCCACCTTGCTGCCCAGCATTCTCATCGCAGACTGGAATTCAGCATTTTGTGACCCCGCACCTTGTCCCGGAGCGGCCGACGGAGAGAAGTCATCGCCTGAGTCATCTGTTTATAACGAAACAAAAGGACGTCACCTTTTGTTGACTTAAAACACTAAATCCAGAGATTCCTCAGATTTCCCAGCAACTGTTCCTCTTTTGCTGGCATGACTTCCCATCCTTCCCTTCTCTAGGTTTACCTGACTCTGCCTGCATGCGGGCGGCTTTAGCCTTCGCCAGCTCCAGGGCGGTGATCCATTTCTGCCGCTCCACCTCACAGCTGGCCTTCAGGTGGTACGTCTGAGCGCCGCCGTTGGAGATCATGAAGTTGCAGGCGTCGTCCACGGTGATGTTCGCCGTGGCCAGGTTAATCGTGCCCCGACATGTGTGACCCATCTCCGCCTGGGTCCTAACAAACAGAGAGAGGGTTATTTGTCAAAGAAGCTCCAACCGCTGTTTTCCCACTTCAAACTAATACTACTTTACTAAATGTGGTCATTGAAGTTTGGAATGTTTCATTATTAGGTTAAAACAGATAAAATCATCTTAGACTTCTTTTAGAGGGCTCCAAACTTAGAAAGTCGCAAACTTAACTAGATTTGAGAAGTTGTTATCATTTCCAAGACTGTGATTGGTTGATCAAACACAACCGGTGGAACCATAACGTACTTGCAATGACAAATATAGCAGAACCACAGAGAAAGATGAACTGCTGATCAACTGCACTTCCTAAATGTAACTACAGGAGCTGAATGTTGAAAACCTTCTTTAAATCAGCTGATTAACACACGTCGACTGAATCTGAGGACTGGACTGAATGACCCCCACGTGACTCAAGAGCACTCCAAACAGGAAGTGCTTCCAAGACGCCAAAATCCCATAGACTTCTAAAGAGAAACAAACAGCTGTTACTCAGAATCACTGTTCTTCCCCTCATCCTTTTTTTTTAAACACGTTCCTGATAATCCTCATTTTATTTTGATTATCTTTTTGTTGCGAAAACTATTCAAATTATAAACTGGCCAATCAGATATCTCAATACAAGGATGTGGTCTCATGTTAAATGCTCTGAACACCTTAAGTGACAGATTCGGTGTAGATTGCTTTTAGTGGTAGGGGGGTAGCTTTTCAACAAGCTCACTCTTGGCTGGGGAGAGTGGTTGCCATGGAAACATTGACTCAGACCGTCACTCCTTAATGGCTGCGTCCAAACTGGAGGGTCTGCGTTCTTCCGGGGCTGCATTTGTAGGCCGCTTACGTCACTGTGTTGTCCAAATTCAACGACTCCTTCAACGAATACGGCCTTCTATTTCCTAATTTCAAGGCTTGGTCTGGTGTTTCCTTCCATGCTGTCCATATCCCAAGATGCATTGCGAACCCGAAGATTTTCTGACAACAATGGCAGACTGTGAGGCGGGACCCGGAGTCGAAAATTTGTAAACCTTTTTTATAATGACACCTCCAAGATTAAAAGTTGGATCAAATAAGCCAGGAAGATGTTAATGCCTGGTTCACTCTCTGTTCGGGACTCCCGGTTGCTGGGCGAAAGGACATCCGCCGAAATAACGACTGGAATTATGTAAAGGCTAGACTTGTCCAAATTCAGACCCGGCCAACGTCGCCCGGGAAGGCCGCAGACATTGAAGGACGCAGCCCTCGAATTTGGACACAACATAGCGATGGTATCGCAGAAAAAAATGGCAACTGACGTGTAAGCCGTTTCCTATGGATGACATCACAATCGCTCTGTGCAGGTCTCATATACCATCAGTGTTTCCTCACAACAGCTGGTACATTTATTTACTTGTTTACATATTTACTGCTTTCCTTCCTAAGGGTTGCTGGTTCATTTCTTATGAATTAGCACAACTGCAGGATGTCGGGGAGAGCTGGAATTTTGAATTCAATCAAGATCAAATATAAAAAGAAGAGCAGAGTTTAAAGCTGAAACTAAGACGTCCAGTAAAAGTGATTCAACATGTCACAAATGGAGAAAGCGCCTCTGCAGCATTTCATAGAAGATTGCAACAGAGTCACGTTGTCACTGCTGTGTTTTCGGTTGCCACATACGGCTGGAAGTGATGACTTCGATTTGTGCCAATGCGGAATTGTAGGAAGAAATCTTTGATAAATCTGCTCCAAAATAGAGATTCGGAAGAGTTCCACATGTACGGAAAGAATTGAAAGACAAAACTAAGAAAACATGGAGTTAAATAAAAAAAAGATTTTGTCAAAAACATGAAACTAGTTGCTTATGGCTGAATATGCACACACAGGCTGTGTCCAAATTCCATGAGTACTCACTAATCATTGCACTATATCACTAGATTTCATTTTTTCTGGGATGTCCGAACCCATTATTCCAAAATCCAGTGACCTGGAAATGTCCCAGAAGTCTCTGCAAAAAACTACTGTGCTGCTTCAATGCTCACTAGATTGTTGAATATGGATCACGATGTATTCCACTTAAAACAATTTGTCATTTAGGAAAAAAAATGAAATGTTTACATTTATTTTTTATTTAAAAAAAAATTATCATCATCAGAATACAGTGAATTCACAGATAGTTTTTTTTTTTTAATAAAATGTTCTTATTTATTTGGTTTTTACTTTGGGATCTTCGAGATTCAAATCTGTGACATATTTAGGGTTTTATTAAAAAAATAAAACACAAAGTAAGCATGTGTCTGAATTGCACTTTCAGGGTTTAGGGAATACAGAGGGAATTCAGACATACCCAGAATCATCAGAATACAGACTTATTGCGCAACAAATGCTTTCAAAAAAACTCTTCCTGAAACTCTCAAGTCACAAATGTGCAACACAGTGAAAGCCCAACAAAGTCTTCTTTTTCTTTAAAACGTTTTGCTTTGCCATCTGCGTTTATTTATATGGTTCTGGAATAAGGGATCTCCCCTTGAAAACAAGACGTTTCATCTCAAGAGGCCAACTCTCCTTTAAATCAACCTGTTTCAACCAATAAATACTGCCAAACAAAATGAATATCATTTAAGGTTTATGTATCATTAATCCCTGCCTGCTTAAATGGAAATTAAAAAAGAGAGTTTCCACTGTTGAAAGTTAATCTAAGCTAGGTTACATAACTGTACATCCATGAAAACTGTCAGATTCACAATTCGTTAACGTTTGGCTCTGCTCTGAGCACCATGTGCTTTCAATCAACAAATAATATTGAAAATTCTTTCTCTGACACAGCAGCTTCTATAAAGCCTTAATGTAAAAACATGGATTTATCGTCTGGGAGACTGAATCATTAGCCTGCAAGTGTCCAAGAAATATAACAAGGACATCTTTGAATGTTATTTACAGTCCTCGTAACTGTCAAAAATGTCTGGAATTGGGTTTTTATTGTGGGCTTCAAATCATTTGTAACTCAGAAACATCAGGGGAGATGAGCAATCCCCCCCCCCCCCCCCCCACAGAATGAAATCAAGTTCATACATGAGGCAATGTTTTGGAAGCAGAGCCTCCTTTTCCCTGCAGCAGGTTTTATAATGATTGTTGCGTGTTTGACAAAGAACTGTACCTGTAGTATGACAGGAGGCCATTGCTGAGGACGAACCACCGTCGTTGATAGCCTTTGATGTAATTAGTCCACTTGAAGACCCAGCCTTTATAAGTATCGCCTGCAGGGGTGGGAGTGGGGGCCTTCGGTTCTGACATCACACCCCCCAAAAATCAATACACAGAACTAAAGAACCTGATAAGGAGAAAGAATCCTTTAGTTGTTGAGCAATACCTCCACATTCACAGGAAATAGAAAAAGACTTCAACATTCTAGCTTTTAAATCGTATTTTTTTTTTACTTTTTCTCATACTAGTAGTAAGACAGTTTATAATGAAAGAAACAGATTTCTGACCGTTTATATCCACTACATGTGATTGAACAGAAGTTTCAGTTTGTTAATACGAAAGAAACAAATCAAAATCACCGCAAAAAAGAGCAGCAAATGAACAATTTTGAGCTTTTAACTGTAAAATGTTTAATTTTTCCATTTGGCAAAATATCCATTAGATGATATGTGCAATTCAGTGTTTTGTTTTGATATTTTATCAAAACAAAACAAAGAATATCTGGGTGTTTTTTTAGTATAAAGCAAACTAGCTTGCTCTTATTCATGGGGTCTGATTTCATTCTTTGAAGAATTCTTGCTTCCTGAAACTGATCTGTGCACGTGGTATGAGGGGTCAAAGGTTACCTGAAGAATCAATACACTTCACTTATGACCTATATTATTAACGTGAATTATTTAAAGTAACGTATGCTAACAAAAACAAGATAAAACCATAGCTAAACACATTTAAGTTATCTACAATTGACTCCTTTAATAAAAGCTAAAAACTGATTCCATAATTATTTTTCTTTTAAATGTAAAAAGCGTTCAAATGACAAGAAATTAAGTTCTATCGTTAGCATAGGAGGATCTTAGCTTGCCTTACAGTTCCCGATAAAGGTCAGTCTAACTGGTTACACGAAAACAAAAAAATACAGCCATACATAGCAACTCCATAAACGAGCATAAAAGTTAGGGAAAAAAATCTCTTGTGTTTACTTAAAGTTCGTCGTTTGTCATGATGAACAGTGTGACAAAAGCTGGAAAGCCGCCATTCAAACTGGTTCTGCGTTAAAGGTTTACCTTGACGTGTCCAAAATAATATGAGACGTGGAGGGGGAAAAGACACAGCCGGTTGAGTCACTGCTAACTCCGACACCCATATGCTAATGTGGCTAGCTACGAAAGACAGCAGAGAGATAACTAACCGAGACGGGACAGCAGGGACTGGAAATGGTTCAACGAAAAGCAACGGGGCAGTACACTTCCGGTACTGAAAAAAAATGCAAATGTCCAACAATTGTATGGTTTTGACCCAAAAATCGTGCACGTAATGCTCACTTTACCGCTGCGTACGATGACAACATTCTAAAGCTAACAGGCTACATCTAACTAGCCTAACATTAGCTCATATGATACACCCGGTGCAACCAATTTAATGATCTCGTGTGGAAACAGTAACTTGTGTTTTTATTTTCCTGTTGGAATTATTATTGTGGAATTTTGCCCTTATTTACCATTGATTAAAAATACAGAGGTCTTCATTTTACTTATAAAATGTTACATATTTATATTGGTAAAAAAAAATGCACATCAAAACATGCCATGAGGAAGAAAAATAGTAGCATTAAAATGCGTTTAGATTTATTATTTATTCGAAAAAAATGTTATGATTATGATAAATGATTAAATATAATTAAATATATTTCATAATTTACCTAAGTAAGATACTGTTACAGTTTAAAACACGGAAAATTTGTCACACACACACACACACACACACATATATATATATATACACACACACACACACACACACACACACACACACACACACACACACACACACACACTTTTTTAATGAGGGACATGAATGGCAGGTATCATTTTTATGTTTGATTGGGTAGTTTTAGAACATCACTAGATATGACATCACGAGACAACACGACCTATGTTTCTAATTTTGAAAAAGCAGATTACAATTAGAAAGAAAAAAAAGCGACTTCGGTGGGCCTCGAACCCACAATCTTTGACTTGCTATATTTTGGTCTAGAAGTCCAATGCGCCCATGGGACGAGGTAAAGTTTCCACGAATTAAACAGACAAATGGGTCGCGAGTTCGAGTCCCGTCTTGAACGTGTACAATATAAGAGTTATTTGGCCTCGTGGCTTTCATAATCTGTCTGCCATGTTCATGTTTTGTATTGTTTGAAAACGAATAAAAACAACCAACAAACAAACAATTTTCGTAAACGCTTATTTGTATTATTCATTATATGTTCGATTGGGTAGTTATAGAACATCATGAGACATGAGGCCCTGCGACAGACTGGCGATCTATCCAGGTGTCCTTAGCCCCCGGGATAGGCTCCGGCAGCACCGTGACCACGAAAGGGAACAAACGGTTTAGAAGAAGAATGACTGAATGCTATCATGAGACAGTACGACCCATAGTTCTAATACAAATATCGGTTAAAATGCAGTAAGGACAAAAAAATGCGACTCCGGTGGGACTCGAACCCACAACCTTTGAATTGCTATGCTCTTTAACCTAGAAGTCCAATGCGCTATCCATTGCGCCACGGAGCCACCTGTTGCACTGAGGTCTCCACTGCATCCTTAAACCAGCGAGAAACAAATTTCCCCGGTGTAGGTACTAGGACTGTTTGGCCTGCAATAACTGTTCGGGGAGCTTTCGACTGAGAATAACGTCACACTACGGTGACCCCATTTGGACAAACTACGTAGCGTCCAGATCTGCTCGGGCTCTACATAATTTTTATTTCACGTTTCCTTTTTTTTTCTAAAGTTATATCCCTCATAAGTGGTGACTGACAGTATTCTTTGTAATGTTTATAAAGAGATATTGACATAATCCAGTTGTTTATTCCAGTTTACGTGCATCCATGGCTAAAAATCTTGTCAGCACGGCTTTAAAAAACTATAAGCGAACATGCATTGAATAATAATCATGACAATAATAAAGCTCGGTTTAGAAGACAATCTATGTCGTTGCTCAGTTTGTTTGCAACCGCATATGTTCTATGGTAGTATCGTAATTTGTCCAGACCAATCACTATCAACGGATCAAAAGACAGCCAATCACATAATGTGATGTCAGCCTTAGCCCCAGCACCCCGAACGGTTATTGCAGGGCAAATAGTTTTGGTACCTACATCTGTAGGTATTGAACACAAGGTGGCGCCAAAGGATAGTAAAACAATATGGTTGCTATTTTCCTAATATTTTATTTTGGAGGAAAAAGAAGCAACATTATATATGAAGATAAATGTTTTCTTAAAAAAAATTCATACATAAGATAAGTTTACAAATATTACAAAGTTCTTCAAAAATCCACAATTTCTTCAATACAATATTATTACCAAACTGTGCATTTCGTAAAAATATTACTTTAATATTTTTTAAATCCGTTTTATTTTATGCTCTAAAACGAGCACTTGTTACATTTAGTATCCCGGAGACTAAACGTGCGCGCGGGGTCGATATCCATCTTGTATCCAGTGTCTCTTTGATGCATCCTGCCATCAACCGGAAGTGTCGGGGATTCCGCTCAATTTCTCGTTCCCAAACGGGCATTTGTGCGTGGAGACTGGGCCAAAAGGAATCCGCATCTCCTCGGTCTCCGCCGCCATCCGCGCTGTTCTGGTTCCCCGTCGCCGTGCTCTATTACACTGCGCGGGACATGCTCCATCAAGTAAGGCCTTTACCATCGCAGACATGCGACTCTTTGCAATGAAATTGAAAGGGAAGGGTGTGTTTGGTTCTAAAAAGCAAAATAAGTTTTTCAATCCCTGGCTGATGGCTGTATTTTGTCTATAGGTCTGCGCAGTCGCCGTGATCGCCTGCCTGGACGCAGGAGAGGATTAGGTTACCGTTGCCCGCAGGGGGATTATTTGATTGGCCTCCTGTCACAGTCGCGGCTTTTGGTGATCTTTTTATTTACAATCAAGAAAAGGAAAAAAAGCAGGTATGCAAAAGTAACATTAAAAAAATCCCACAAAAATGGTACACTGTTGTGCCCATTCTTTGTCGCTGCAGTTGTTTGCAGCCCTGTGTGTGTTTTGAGGTAGATAACAAAAGGAACCAGAGCAGAAATGCGGAAAGAATGTTGATAATCCTAAGGCGCGAGGGCGCCTTTGTATAACATACTGTACTGGTGGGCTTTGAGCCTCTGCGCTCAAAATTATAATTATTTGCGCAATCTTTACGCACGTGAATGCTCCTGATAACTGGAGCATATTATATAGAGTTAGGTTACAGTACCCAACCCCCTCTCCTCTGTGTGTGTTTTTACTGCCACAGCATGTTTTGGTTTCAGGCAGATCGTGCCCTTTTGTCCATCCAGGCCTGACTGGAATTTTCAGGGACAGACTCTCCCTATGAGAGAATTTGCCTGCTGGTGGTTCCACCAGCCTCTCACCTTTTGAATTTTCATAAAGCCACACTCAGGACAAAAAAAACATTCCCTTTATTTTCATAAACTATGTTGTCTGTGCCGTTTTTTTTCTTCCTAAACCTATTTTTTTTTCGGGGGGAAAAAAGAATATCAATAAACGTTGGGATTGTTTGCAGAATTGTGTTTCTTTTTTCCCTTTAAATTACAGTATTTAAAATGATCAATTGTGTATTGGTTTGTACTGTTGTTCGTTGTTAGTGCGTTCGCCTCTGAAGAAGTTTGCACAAAGAAAAGGTTCAAATTGCAGCTGGGACTTTTCTGTGTGGAGTTTGCATGTTCTCTATTGACTGTACATGAGAACTGGACTGAGTGACCCTTCCCCCTGACGTTCCAAACAGGAAGTGCCCACTTGGCTCCAAGACTTCTATAGAGAAACAAACAGATGTGATGTGTGTGTTCTTGCTAATCCTTTTTTTCCATGACTTTTTTACAGTAATGCAAGTTATTCAAAATATAGTCCGATTTTTCAATAATGTCAAACTTTCAAAATATTTGGTTGACAGACTCTCCCATGCACACTTTCAGGTGGAAGGGGTGTGGATTTCCTATAAGGTCACTCCTGATTGGCGGGAGTGGTTGCCATAAAAACGTAGTCTTAGATCTACGAATAGCATGCAGTTCATAATTAAGCCATTGTACCAAAAATCATCAGTAAGCAGTGATTGCTCTGAGTTGGTCTGAGCCATCATTTCTATGGCAACCACTCTCACCAATCAGGAGTGAACTTGTTGGAAGTTCACACCCCTACCACTTGAAAGCAGACCTGTCACTCAAACTTTCAACACGAGGCCACATATTTTTATTAAAGAATCTTATTGGCCAGTTTATAACTTGCAATAAACAAAACACATCTTGAAAAAAACTAGGATAAATAAGAAAAAAATTTTTTTAAAAAAGGTAGCAGAGCAAGAATGATTGTTCTGACAAATAGAATGTGGTTATATGGGGAGGAGTCACACAGTCCAGTTCTTAAATACAGGCAATGGCCTAAACAGGAACAAGTAGGTTCAGTAAATGGATGAATGGATTTTCAGTGTAGTGTAAATCAGTAACTGTAGGATGCAGTCAAGTGACCCTTTGGTGTTTTTGTGGGGGATTTGAAGCCAGTTGAATAGCTTCGCTGACATAAGCAACTTGACTTTTACAAAAATGTCAGGGATCAACATGTTGCTCAACATTGTTTTGGAGTTAAAGATTTTGGTGGTCAAAATACCACGATTTTAAAGCAGTTGGGTTTAGTTTATTGATACAAGACCAGGTTACAACAAAAACGATTAATAACAGTTCATTCCAATATGGCCAATTTGCCTTTAGTATACGTGTATTTTAACAATTAATAGTTAGGTAACCCTCAGTTTGTGGTGTAATCCCCTACTGCAGAATCAACATTTTATATTCAAAATAAAATGTAATTATGTGTATATTAGGCAAGAAAAATGAATTCCTTGTATTTTAAGTCCCACATGAAAACATTATATAAATCTAGTCAAATGTTAACTGTTAAGAAAAAACAGAATATACAGGGGTCTAAAGGAAAAGTTACAGCAAACAGGGCTTTTATGATGGTATTCATTTTACAGAAGTATGTCAGGGAAACACCTCATTCCTACACCCAATGACTAAACAAAAGGTCACTATTCACAGACTTTATAAAATCTGGGCTTCTATTAAACATTTCCATCTTTACTTTATTACAACTAACAGATTTTGCTCATAAAAATAAGGACTAAATATCTTTAAAACAAAGTAGATTTCTGAGTATGTGCATTTGAGTACATATTTTTCATATGTTTCTATCAAACAAGCATTAAGTTCTCACGTGTTCTTTGAACAAAACTTGTACAAATCTACTGTTTGGGGCCGGAAAAGAACTACCAGAATACATATTTTCTTCTGTTGAAACTGTTCTGCTGTTGCAGCAGGACAATGCTTGGGGTCATTGTGCTGCTGCACAACCCATCCTCTTTTGAGCTTTAGTTGACGGTCTGAAATCTTTCTGCAAATATTTTTGATAAACTTTGGAATTCCAAAAAAATGTTGAGGAACTACAGTATTTTCCTGCTAATTTCAGTTGTAAAGTTGGTCCATTTTTACACTGGAGTTACAGGGACGTCTTTAGCTAGCGGTTAATTGGTTAACTGGCCCCAGCACCTGCTATTTTGGTTTTTAAACCTGCCTCAACTGGGAAGTCAAAGAGTTGTCATTCGGTTCAGCTGCTTTGTTTCCATTTGTGTGTATTCATACCTTCTTGTTTTCACATTTTTTAGGTTGAGTTTTCCACCTTTCTTCCTTTCCTTACAGGTATGTCTTTCCGAAGAGGTGTGGTCAGGCAGAGCAAGTTCCGCCATGTCTTTGCGCAGGCCTGGAAGTCCGAGCACTGCATTGACGACGTGAGGGTGTCCCGGGTGACGTGGGACGGCCCCCTTTGCGCCGTCAACCCCAAATTCATTGCGGTTATAATAGAAGCAGGAGGAGGAGGGACCTTCCTTGTACTGCCAATCAACAAGGTTTGACCGTCTCTACCAAGCTCAAAATAGGAAAAGCGTGCTTCATTAACTTTTTCTGTCTTATCTAGTTATTTGCCGATCAGATATTATGAAAATATTTTCTCATCCAACAGAGCGGCAGAGTTGACCAGTCCTGCCCTACGGTCTGTGGACATGCAGCACCAGTACTGGATATCCAGTGGTGTCCTCACGATGACAACATCATTGCAAGTGCCTCAGAGGACTGTACAGTCAAGGTAGGTTATCAGTCACAAGCTGAGGCTTGTCTCGCTTGTGTGTTGGTGGTTTGTGGCAACTAATCAGTTTGCTATATCGCTTGCAGATAACAGTTATTCTGACCACAGCTACAAGTAAATAATGCATGGTATATATACCAGTACACAAAAGACACCCTGTTGAGCTAGACCACATATATTGTGAAGATACGTGTTACAACATGGAAGCCTTGGTTTCCACATCTTAAGTACTTAAATCAGACCACTTTTGTGCAGAAGTTTGTCTTTAAGTTGCTTTTGGAGCACAGTAATTGGATCTGAACTTTCTATCTGAATCTGTTCATGTGAAGGTGTGGCAGATCCCAGATGGCGGGCTGACAGTACCCATGACTGATGCCATTTTGACCCTGGAGGGACACAGTAAGAGAGTGGGAATCTTGGCTTGGCACCCAAGTGCCTACAACATTCTCTTAACTGCAGGTAAGAGAGGAAAGCAGACAATGATTGACAGTGTTAAAGTCCCACTTCAATTATCTTTTGATCTATTTTCAAAGCGCTCCCAGTGGTCTTTTAATTATAATGATGCTGTATTTAGACAAAATCCAAAAAATCTGTGTCGTTTCTAGGATATCGTTTCTGCAGAGTATCAGTAGTTCAGTAGACATTTTCCTGTAAGTTGTGGGACTGTGGGCATGGAGTCAGTCCGCTCCCATTTCCCATTATCTATTTGTTTACACGTCCTCCCACTAGCTTACAGCCCTTCACAACCCCAACCTAAGGTTACCGGTACAACAAAAATGGCAAACAATATCGTAGCTATACAGTTGTACACTTGAGCTGGACGCCACCTCAGATGAGGAAAACAAAGACGTTCTTGGATCTATTTGTCTGCAAGTAGATATATCGGAATGGGGTGGAGCAGGGAGCTAGTGGCCTGTCGGTTGTAGCGCTGATGTCACTGCTACGGGCTTTTTCAAACTGAAGAATCAACTCAGAATTTTGAGCTTTTTGTTATACATATATGTCCTCCATCATGAGAAAAATGCCACAAGAACATGTTAAAAACACCAAAAACATAATTGTTATTGTGTCTTTTATGATGTTTTTCATGAAAATAATGCGCTAAATATGACTTTTGATAATAGAAGTTATTGTAACAGTAGATGTTTCTGTAGTATCTGATATAAGCAATAACCTATCCCCTACCTAGCGTTTCGGAATTTAACGCAAACCAAGAAGTGTTGCAGTTCCTCTAGTGACCACAGGAAGCTGGAGGAGCCTTTTCACATTGACTCCCATGTTAAAATGTCAAAATTAAACCTCTATAGACTCTGTTGTTAAAAGGTTTTTGGATGGTCATTTTTTTTGTTTTGGTTTTTTATTTTTATTTATAACAACTCTCCATGAGCGATTATTTTTCATCAGTTTTTAGATCTTTAATTTAAGCAAATTTAGGGTTGTTGTTTTTTGGCAGTTGGGTGGACCCAAAATAGTTTCAATAGTTTCAAACTTTACCCTGTTCCACTTAATGACTGTTTTGTTATGTTGTTGCCATGGATGGAATAAACTGTGGTCAATGTTTGTCACTTTGGGTTTCCTTTTGTTGTGCAGAATCCAATGAGTATTGTCAACCCAGTGTGTGCAGGTTTAGACATTTACCCAAAACGGTGACATGTATATGCATCTGTATGCAAAAGAAGTTAAAAAGTTGAGAAACAAATCTCGCCTGACTACAATGTTGTTTCGTGTGTCACAGATGTGCCAGGTAGTTTGAAAATAGAGTGTAATTGCTCTGAAAAACGGCTACAGTTCTTCAAGTCATTAATGGTAAATGCTTTACAGAACTTTGCTACCTTCCTCTGCCTCAGACTGACACCAGGACCACCAAGACCAATGTGCCCCAAGACACTTTGAAAAGTGGGTGGTCATGGTGGGAAACCTGCAATATTCTGCTGAAGGCAGAACCCCTCTTCCTCTACACCACCAACGTTTTCGTCTTGTTCATTACCACTGAAATGAGTGTGCTTGTCATTTTTCAAAGCGGCATTGCTTTAGAAACTCCCCAAACAATCCTAATCTCAAATAAACATACCGGTAGTTGCAATTATTTCCTTATCAGTTGAAATTTGATTGTCTTGTTTGTTTTGCAAAAAAAGCATGCAGTTCATAATTAAGCCATTGTATCAGCAGATAGAGTAAAAGGTTTTGGAGACATTTTAATAGTCAGGAGCCACACAGTGTTTCCAACAAAGAGGTATAATGGAGTATATGTGACATATCCAAACTACATAGTCATTATCCCAAGAAGTAATAACAGTTCTTTGTTTCTCTGAAAACTCTTGTGGCAAAATAATGTCCTAAGCTGCTTTTATTAAGTCCAAAGTCTTCTTGTATTCCCAGTATTCTGGGATCCTGATGAGTGCAAGAGAGCAGATTCCTATCACATGACCTCCGGCTAGTGTTTGTATACCTAGATCACATCAATCAAATGGCGCAAAAACGGCACCCTTAAAAGTTGATTTAAAAATAACTCAAAATGATATTTCAAAGTGTTTGGAAATGTTCTGGATGACGCATAGACCTATTAAAATGTCAAATAAGAATCAGACAGTGAAGATTATCATCTCTATTGCATTATTAGGAACCTTTATTATTGTTTTGTCTTGATCTGTTGCTGAAAAAAATCTATTTCTGCGCTTTGGTTGATGGACATCAACAATACTTTTAGTTTTCAGAGGCCTGTTGTTACAGAATGGTTCGAAATTCTGTTTGGTCCGTAGATTAAAATAGAACTTGGGATTCTTATCATATAAATAAATTGATTTAGACTTGTGCATACTCTTTAGTTATGAAGAACTACATGCTTATCCTTTCATGAGCATTCTTGAGAGGAAACACCTTGATTGTATGTCTGAAAATGGTTTGTACTCTATTCCAAAGACATTCCATAGAGTAGTCTTTTGTTGACTTTGTCGGACTGTTTTCTGCTGCTTTGTAGGCTGTGACAACATCATTTGTGTGTGGAACGTGGGCACAGGAGAGCTGGTGTACCAGCTCACCGAGTCCCATCCAGACCTGATCTACAGTGTGAGCTGGAACAAGGACGGCAGTGCCGTCTGCACTGTGTGCAAAGACAAGGCTCTGCGCATCATTGACCCGCGAAGAGGAACCGTCCTTAAGGTCATACCTCTGCTGTAAACGGCTTTTGTCAACAGCACGGAGTAGATGCTCATGTTTTGGTTTGGTTTGTCACATACATATGGTCATTCTGCTAGGTGCGAGAGAAGGTCCACGAGGGTACGAGGCCCATGAGGGCCATATTTCTGGCCGATGGAAAAATCCTGACGACAGGTTTCAGTCGCATGAGTGAAAGGCAGCTCGCTCTGTGGGATGCTGTGAGTATGAATTACTCAAAATAAAGTTTACTGCATTTTAAGTTGTCCCTAAACTCTACTCCAAACTATTTAGCATTTAAACAGAATGCATTTGAATATTAGAACTAGAACAAAAATGTAAACGATGCTTTGTGTCTTAACAGAAAGACTTGTCGGAGCCAGTTGTCGTACAGGAAATGGACACAAGTAACGGAGTTCTTTTACCCTTTTACGACCCGGACACAAACATGGTTTACCTGTGTGGAAAGGTGAAGCCTTAAAAGTATTCTGCTAACCCAAGTTACAGCTTTTTTAACCCTCTGGCACTGGAGACGTCATTGGCGACGCTTAAATAGCACACGGTCTTTGACGTATCACAACTCTTCGACATTTACGCGATCAGCCTGAATCAACTACTTCTGACGCAAAGATAAGCGGTTTGCATATTGGCTTTGAACAGATATGCAACAGTTTATGTCCATATGCAACACTTATATCTAATACTTTATTAACGTAAAGTGTTGCATAAAGTCACTTTTCTCCAAGACAGAATCAGTGGATTTACATCGATTGAGTAAGCACTTCAATACTGTAAACGGTTGCATATCAGTACAAGGCTGCTTTTCTTGGTTTCAGAAGTCAATGGAAATACTGGTATGTTAATTGCGTAAACAGTTAAAGAGTTAGGGAAGTCGAAAGGATGTCAACGCTGGAGCTAAAGCTTCGATGTTAAAAGGAAATTAAAGTTGTATATAGATGGAGAATCTCAGACATAAGGAACAAAACCAGTAACTTTCCTTTATACTATATTTTGGTAAAACCTTTTCAAGAGACTAATGTTTCTTTAATCAGTTTTCAAAAAAAAAAAAAACGATAGAACCTTAGAGCCAAACGCTGTATTTTTCAGCTCGATAGCAACAAAAAACCTTAATAGTCTTTACCCACCTTCCCAACATTGACACATTGGCGTTTCTTAAAAATTACAGCAGCATTATGGCGTAAAGAAGCCAACTTTTTAACTTTATTTCAGATTGCCGGCCTCTGTGGACGTTTATTTTCCTAGAGATAAGAGCTTTGTTTTTTGATACCACAAAGTACTGAATTTTTTTTTTTTTTTAACCTTTATTTAACCAGGAAAGTCCCATTGAGATTAAAAACCTCTTTTGCAAGGGAGTCCTGGCCAAGAGGCAGCAAAAAGTTACAAACACAGACAACAAATAAAATTACATTCAGTTATAAAAACAGTTACATTTAAAGGAGTTGACCTCAAGTGCTCTCAGTCTGGTTTTAAAATCATTTAAAAAGATAAGATCAGGGAGCTTCCAGTTTTTTGCAGTGTGTTCCATGACGTGGGAGCAGCGTGAGAAAAAGATCTTTTTCCCAGTTCTGTGCGGACAAATGGAACATTGAGTAACAGTTGATCATTTGAACGCAATGAATATGAATCAACATTTCTCCTCTGTAGTAAATCTCCAATGTAGGAGGGAAGCAGTCCAAGCATGGCCTTGTAAATAAAAATGTACCAGTGTCCTTGCCTTCTTGTGGACAGAGATGACCACCCCACACGAGAGTACAGTTCACAGTGATGTGTTAATGCTCTACAATTGGTGATAAACCTCAGAGCAGCATGATACACAGAGTCTAGTCTATAAAGACAATGATTTGAAGCATTCATGTACAAAAGGTGAAGTTGGACTCCCTAGGGTTTTGTTATTTTCATCTTATCACTGGCTGAACGTTTGTCTTTCAGGGAGATTGCACCATCCGCTATTTTGAAGTGACAGATGAGCCCCCCTATGTGCACTTCCTCAGTTTATACAGCAGTAAAGAGCCTCAAAGAGGTGCGGGTTTCCTTTGTAAAAGAGGCGTGGAAGTCAACAAATGTGAAATAGCAAGGTAAGTACTGTGAACTCTCTATTAAAGCTTGAGCTAACAAGGATTGTCCAGTGGATTTGGTGGACGGGAAAGCCAGAAAGTTTTAACATATTTCGTTTGATTTGGCATTTCACTTTTGAGAGCAGACCAAACCAATATGACGCACGGAAACAACAGTTTGTTAAACTTGCCTGCCCATAGTGCTTCAATGCACTTCTCTAACGGGGTAAACAGGCACCTCACAAACACTCTTCTCAGTGTTTCACGTCAGATGTAACCAGACATCTTTTTTTACTGATTTCATGTTTCTTTTGATTTGTGCAAATCTAAATTGGTGCATTTTTAATCTGGGAACTTTGTTTCACTAACCTTCTTTGCTTTGTTGAATAGTCTCTTTATTTTCACACTGTAATGAACCACACCATGGTTCATCTGCAAGCAAATTCAGGCGAGTTTTCTGACAGACTCATTTTAGCTTGTTTGGTCCAAACCACTTTCACTGCTGCTTCTAAAAAGCAAACCATCTGATGGAACAGACTCGTATGAACCAGAAATATATAAATACTCCCTTAATTTTCATGAAATTGTATTTGGTTTTAAGGACACCAGTTGTAAATCTTGATTGGTTTATTGTATTAACAGGACTATATATAAGGCGTACTTCAAAGCCTTGTTTTTTTCTTTCTTTCTTTTTCTTCAAAGAACGACATTGCTCGCGCCTTATATATGGATCAATTCTGGTTGTGCTTACTGATCTCAAAGCCATTTTGAGAGGTAAATGGCGCTCTGTTTGGTTGGTTGTTACAAACAAGTTCTAGAGTTACTGTGAACGCAATTAATTAAACCTGACTGACTGATGGACTTATATCTGACTCTTATGTCTCACTGTATGCACCTTATAGTTTGGTGCGCCTTATATATGACAAATTCCAACCCCAAGCACTCATTGACGGTGTTCCTTTTACTCGAGTGCGTCCTATATTGGGACAAATACAGTAATCTAAAACTCTCATAGGGATCAAGAACAACAAAGAATTTATTTCTTTTTTTATTTCTTTTAATCTTTAGGTTCTATAAACTACACGAAAGAAAGGTGGAACCTATTTCTATGACTGTACCACGCAAAGTAAGTTGCATACAGTGTAATTTGTAGACATACATGTTAAAAATTAAACCGGATAGTTTAATGATTTTGGCCTTCTCCCTGTTTTGCTTTCTCAGTCAGATCTATTTCAGGTAGACCTTTACCCAGACACAGCGGGCTTGGAGCCAGCCCTGCTGGCTGATGAATGGATTGCTGGGCAGGACGCACCACCGCTGCTGGTGTCTCTGAGCGGTGGCTACACAGCCCCGCCATCCAAACAAAGAGACACCCTCAGAGGCAAGCCCAAACGTGATTCTCAGGACTCAGGGAGCCCCCTAACCTCAGCAGGGAACACAGCAGCACACACATCTACACCTACGTCCGCCGCCAGGGAGATGGACGAGGAAGCAGCACCGCAGCAGGTCACCCCAAAGGAGACGGACGGAAACGCAGACAGACCGAGAAGAGAGGTGTGATAGTAGTCCTTTACAAACTTTACAATTTTTTTTTCATGCCCTTGCTCAGAAATGTTATCTAAGACCTTAATTTCTCCCTTTTCAGGATGAAATGCTCACAGAGTTGTTGGCAGAAATGAAGGCTTTACGGGCTGTTGTCCTGGCTCAGAACCAGAGGATCGAGTTGCTGGAGAGGCAGCTCGCCCGGATTGAAGACGGAGATGTATGAGGTGGCGAGACTTTCCCAATATTGAAAACAACATCTTATTTTTCAACTAACCTCTAGACCGTAGCCTTAGAGTCAAGAGTACCTTAACCTGTGCAGGTGGAATGGAGCCACGGCCGTTGGTTAGTGGACAAATGGCTTTTAAGCAGGTCAATGTTTTTGTAGCTTAAAAATGGCTGCATTGAGAGCAGCAGGTCAAATCTAAAGCAGGTTAAACTTATTGGGGGGAGAGAGACATATTGCAACATTTTCTATGAGTTTTTGCAAAAATCATGCTGAAGTGAATGCTAAAGGAGAAAATCTCACAGTCACTTCTAATCTTTTAGGGCTATATAATCAGGTAGTTGGAGCTGCTAAACTGTTGTAATAACACTAATCATGTGACTTGTGGTGTTTTACCTTTCTTTTTATTCTTCACAATGTTCAGGGTGTTGAATCTGTTGTCGCACAAAGGATTAGAACTGTGATCGGAATGTAGCTGAATACCTTTGTGTATTTAACTTGTGTGTGTTGGTGGAAGGTGAAGTTACACCTTTGTCTTTTACTTTTTTTCCCCCAAGCTTTTACAAAGAATTTAATTTCCTTTATTTCACCATAAAAACCAGTATTATAAAAAAAAACAAAAAAATTCTTAGTGAAATCCTAGCATGTGCCACATGCTATGAAAATGTCATGGTGTTGCAGAGCCTAAAATAACTGGATTTATTCAAAGTTAGTGTCTTCTGTTGTGTGAAAGAGGAAGTTGCAGTGAGGAGTTGGTTTTATTGTTTATTTTGTTTTAATTCATGTTGGAGAGCACTTATATTTGTTTTTTAATTTTATATTTTGGTCTGTAGTTTACATTTCATAGCATTAACAAGTAACTCATGTCCCTGTGGATTTTAGCAAAATGGTACGTTCCAATTGTCTGTGTGTGTGTGTATATGCGCTGACTTCTTGACACTAACGAAAAATCTGTAGCAGGACTGCATTGTGATGACCTAATAAATAATATTCTCAAACTTTGCATGGAGTGGACTTTTTTTAACATTGCTTTGGGTAGACATTCAATAAAAATGCACATAAAAGGAGCCAAACAAAATAAGAAGTAATTGCCCTTTTCTAGAAAGCAGTTCTGACTTTTTCTTTTTTTTTTTTTTGTAACAAAGAAGCAGCGCAGCAAAGAATAAGCTGTTGTGTGGGAAAGATGAAAGCTAAAGCCATTCGGCTGTGCAAAGCACTGCAGAGCAGCCCACAAGTTCCCCTCTGTGCAGCTGTGGGGGGAAAAGGTGACGCGCACGACCAAGAAATTACTGTAATGTTGCCCACTCCATAAAGCTCACTGCGTGCTGTACTTGATCTAATCTGAAAGTCACATAAAGTTTGGAGCTATGAAGCCACTGACTGCAGAAAGTCGGTGACCTCTTTGCACTTCAGCATCCGCTGACCCCTCTCTGTCAGTTTACGTCGGCCTACCACTTTGTGGCTCAGTTGCTGTTGTTCCCAAACTCTTCTATTTTGTTATGATAGAGCTAACAGTTGACTGTGGAATCCTTAAGGGCGAGGAAATGTCACAACCAGATTTGTTGCACAGGTGGCCTCATATGACAGTTCCACACTGGAATTCACTGAGCTCCTGAGAGTGGCCCATCCTTTAGCAAATGTTTGTGAAAACAGTCTGCATGACTGAGTACTTGATTTTATACACCCGTGAGCAGGTCAACTGATTAGTACATCTCATTCTCACTATTTAGATGGGTGAGTCAACTATTACCTTTGGTGCTAAGGTGTATATCCATTATATATGATAATATATTACCTATGGCACACTAAAAAAAAAACATTTTCTAAATGAAATATGACTTATTTTCCTAGGTGGAATAAAGACAACTTAATCTATAAGGCACTGGCTTTCACTCCTTGTGGGCAGGGGCACAACTACCTAATTTCATAGGGGTATGTAGCCATGTTACCCCCCCCCACACACACACACACACATAGACATAAATGCACATAATAAAATGTGCCATCCACCCCTCCCAAAGCTATCTAAACACCCACACAACACTTTTATTGTTTAGATGTATAAATCTCATTACTTCTTAACTGATTGGATGGACATTTTTGTGAGCCATTTTCAAGTGTATTTTCCCTCAACGATTCCCCAATTTTTGTGTGTTGAAGGCCATTCCAAAGGATCTTCTGAGTAATGCCTGGCCCCAGCCCCTCTCCTCTGCACCTCTCTGTTCTTCTCCCTCTTCATCATCAGCTGATCGTCTCTCTTTCTCTCTATCATCATCATCATCATCTGAACCTCGCTCCTCGTTCTTCTCGGCTGGGACTGACTTCTTTTGTATGTCTGCACTTGATTTCCCAAAATAAGCGAACAGGTGGTCAGCAGAAGCTTAAACTAGAATAAGCATCTAGGTTTTTGTGACTTTAATAGCTTAATTATTCCTACCTGAAGTCATCTCTGCTCTCTTTGCTATCAGATGCATCACCAACCTGTCTGTCTGCTTCACCTCTTGCCTGTGTTCTCTTCCACTAAATCATATGGCCAAGCAACAATTAAACATCTTGCTAATGCATGTTTTTTGTTAAATTAAGAATACTATTTGAAAATGACTGACTTGTTATTGGTGAACGTTTTCTTTATTTTCTCTTTTTTTATGTGTGTTTTTTTATATTCGAAAATAAACTTGTTTCCATTCTTTTCCGTATTAACTGGCTTTGTCCTGAACGTCCACCATCAGATCAGCCTGTTTCTTTCCTCCTTCTGTCCTGATTCTTTTTCTCTCTTCTCATCTTTCTCTCCATCCTCACAGCTGTTTGATTGAACTTTCGGAAGATTTTCAAAGAATACAGAGACTATGAGTATATGTAAAAAATAGAAACATTTTTAATTTTACATTATATTTGTGTTGGATATCAGTTAATGGTGTAATAGAATAGAATCGATTTATTTACTGTTGTTAAACATCTCCAAATGTTCAACTAAAATCCAAAGTGTTGTTCAGCCAGAGAGATATAAAAAGCAAAGGGCTTTAAACTAAATAGTCAATCAAAAAAAAAAACTGTATCCAAACTTTGAACAGTATAAAAAGAAACTAAAACACTAATCTAACCCACCATCACACATACTTCTCCCTCCTGTCCATAGGAGCAGCTTTTATCATCATTTAATGCTGTTTCAGTCAAAGGATAAAAACCTTTTCAGTGTTTTGGTACATCTAGTTAAAGAAATTATTTAAAGCAAAATTAGAACAAACAAGCTCCTTTTTTTCTCTTTATGATCATTGATACTGTAAATCCTGCTCAGTACAGCTGCAAGACACTTTTGGGACTATTTTACTATAGTAGCTTTAACCTGAATGTTTCCAAGCCTGTAACACTGCTAACATACCTGCTGTCTCTCAACCATCTAGAGAAACTTTTCCTCATTCACATTCACATCTTTGTCCCTTTTGCGTTTTCTGTTTTGATCTCCCGGTTGTTTTTTCTTTTGCCTTTCCATTTAATCCTGTCATCAGATGATCACGCAATTACAATAAAAAAATCCAGCAGTCTCCGCGAGACCGCGCTCCAGAGCGTTCTCGCGGACACGTGCTGTATTGCGCTCTGTGTGCAAAACCCGAGTGAGGGAGGAGCAGCTGCGGCGGGGGCGCCCAATCATTTACGATGTGCTTCTGTTACTGATCATATCATGTAAATATCTGTGCACAAACAGCAGTGAAATTAAAAAAATACGGACTATAAATATTTTTTACCACTTTGGTTTGGCGCCCCCTTTGGCCGATGCCTGCAACAACCGTTCGGGGTCCTTCGACTAGTGCTGACATTACATTATTTGATTGGCTGTCCAATGACGTGTCAGATAGTGTTTGGTCTGGACAAATTTCGATACTTCCATAGAAGAAGATATTATGCGGTCCATTGTAAACAAACAGAGCTCCGACATAGAGCAAGATCATCTTTGAAACAAGCTTTTATTATTATTATTATTATTATTAAGTGCATTGCAGCTGAACAGACTGCTGTCCGAACCCTTCTCTGGACCGCACACTGTAACAAAGCACCTTCCCTGCCTGCAAACACGAAGCTACGAGGCTCCAGCTGCTCTGCTCAGAGACACGATTCTCTATGTGGAGCAGCAGGTTCATTCTAACAGCCACAGATCTTTTTACAAAGTGGGCTGTGGCTAAATTTCTCTATAAACATTATAAATTATAATGTCAGACACAGCTTATTATGAGGCAAAAGAACTTTGGGTTACAAAAGGAAACGTGAAATGTAAATATGTAGTACCCGACCAGATCTGGACACTGCGTAGTTTGTCCAAGTGGAGTTACCGTAGTGTGACGTTATCCTCAGTCGAAAGGACTCGGAACAGTTATTGCAGGCCGAATGGTTATGGTTCCTACACCGGCACCCCCATGCGACACATACGCTGCATACCCACCTTTTGCGCCACTGCTTGTGGGTGCCGCACATTTCGTGACATCAACCTAGAGCCGGCCTTGGCAGCGTGTCTGTTTTGCCCACGAAAACAAAAACCATCAGAAGTTTTACAAAGATGGATGTGCATATTGCGCATATAAAAGCAAAGGGTTTTTCCCTATCACTGCTAGCTCCATGGAAAAAGTGTGTGTTAGCCTGAGGGCGGTGCTGGCAGTGCAGACTCTTCCTGGAAGGGGCTGTTCTCACTCATCTATGTTACAATGTGAGAATACGCTCCTTTTTCAGGAGCTGGTCCTCAGAACGCAGGTTTTTAGAGGAATACTCGGAAATGCATGAACGGATCAAAATACCACTTTGGGGTTGTTTTTTGTGGCATTTTAACATTAATATATACTTAAAAGCTCAAAAAGTTGATTTTGTATGATATAGACCCTTTAACGCAGCTCAAAATGAATTCAAGGATTAAGGGGTTAAATGTTTGTTTGTCTGACATCTCCACTACAGCTCAGCTAAAAAAAAAGATAAATCTTAACTTTTAAATGAATTTTCTTGGTGATCTTTCAGTTAAATGTGAACTGAAAGTACAGCCTGTCGGCTTAGATCATGAAGCGCAAACAGGATGCACTTGTCAAGTTTCAGTCTCAGAAGCTGCAAAGCTTTTCAACTTTACCTGCACACTTTTTTTTTTTATTTATGGCGGCAAAGCTGGATCTAAAACACGACTTTCACCTTCAGAATCAAAAATGCACTAAATGCTTTGAATGATCAACTCGTTTGCAAGATGCTTTTTAAAAGTCAACTTGTTATTATGTTTTTAGGGAAGAAATATGACCTGTATTTAATCAGATGAAGCTTCATTAGGAAAAAATGGTGGATTCTGTACAATTTTAGCATAAAAGTGCATCTGGGTTTGCTAAAACTGAGGAACCTTAATCTTGGAGGGGGAAAAAAAGGCCTTCCTCTTTTTTGTATTTAATCTGCTCTCCTACCCCCATCAGCCTCCTCCTACTTCAGCATTTCAGGAGGTTTTTGGGTACCGCATGTCAAACCTCACCGCCATTCTCTTCTTCCTCCTCATACACGTTTGTTCAAACAAACCTCACTCCTCTGCACATACTTTGGTAAGTTTATTCCAATGATTTAACTGCATATTTACTTTTTTTCCATTATAAAATTGAATCTGCTTTTCTGTATGGTAATAGAATCTTCATATAAAATGTCATAAAAAGGTTTCCTGTAAGGTTTTTTATTTCAAATTACACGAATGCGTTTTTTTAATACAGCTTTGCGCTAGATTGGCTTTGTACTAGATTTGTTTGCTTGTATTTTTGTTTTTGTTTTATAAATTTGCAGGTTCTGTATTAAAATATCAGTGTGGCGTGCCTTCAAAAATTGCGGTCTTGATGAATTATCACTTTTGACAGGAAACCAGCAATGCTGTGAGCAGCCTGCTCAGCTTCCTGTTGTGCAGAAAAAATTCACATCGTATGCTGCAAGGCCTTAAAAACATATAGTGTAAAATTTAATTATTAGCATCCAGAGGATCATTTTGCAATAAAAATGTATGTCAATTCATTATCAATTACTCAGCAGTTGAAAGCAGATTGAAAAGTTAATGTATACGTCAAATGTAAATTTAACTCTGACTTTATGCCTTTATTTGTAGGTCTTACATGTAAATACACCAATGGATTCTTGGCTGGCAGGGATGCTTTGGTGAAAAGTTTGGGATTTTGAGATTTTAATCTTGTAGATTTTCTCCATCAATAATTTTCCATGAAAGGTACAGTATATTTTTTTACCCCCTTAAGAGCATTATATTTATATATGTATTTTATATTTATATACACACACACATTTTAGGCAACAGATAAACAAACGCACTGACCCACGATGAACAGATTTCTTTTATTTTTGCTATAAAAAGTCGTCTTGCTTCCTCAGCCTGTTCAACAGATCCCTAGCTGGCAAAACTGAAACTTAGTTAACTTTTTTTTTTGCATTGGTTTTATTAACTCTCCTCAGAAGCTAAACATAGAACCCGGCTATTAGCTTTGGGCCTAAAACAGTGCCTGTCAACAGCTGCAGGTTTAATCCTTTCTTGTGTCCCTGAGTGAAACTGCAGTTAATACCAGATCATTTTATGTTAAGTCTACTGGCTGACAAAACTTCCTGAAATTATTCAAGATTGCAATTGATAATAAGAAAAGACACAAAACAAAAAGAAATGCTAAAAAAAAAAAAAAAATCAAGGAAGTAGTGGTGTCAAAAAAAAAGGCGCAAAGTCTTTCGTCTTTGCTTTCTTAGGAAGAAAAAAAAGTTGTATTCAAATACATATTACTTTTTTATTGTGGTGTAGTTAAATATAAATGTCATTTTTATTAAATGTCTCCCTATAATTTACAATGTAAATATATAGCAAGGGGTAAAATGTACATCTTACTATCTAAATTTTACATCTTCCTATAATTTGTTTTATGGGCGTCACCGTAAAATTCTGCCTTCTAAAGAAATCCATAATTAAATTTGATCTTTTTTTTCTGAAGATATATTAACACAGTTATATGATTTAAAACATGTTTAATAGTTTTAAATTATGCCAATCTTATTTAAAATAAAAGCTTTCCATGCGCTACCCTAAAATATATCATAATGACAAAAAAAATCGATAGTTTGCATTGTATTTTGATCTCTTTAGATCATTTCTTTTTTTCCCTTTTCCTGGCCGGTGCTTGAGGAGATTTAGTCAGAGATAGATTCAAATATTGTATCTAAGGTTTTAGCAACATACGCTCTAGAGTTTTTTGTCCCCACCTCAGATGATCCTCTTTTTTTGGTGAAATTTCCTGTTTGAGAGTGACTAACTGTAAACTTCTATCTCTTATCTTCAGATTTGAATGAAGCCATGATACCATCCACCAAGACTGTGCTGGTCCTTTTTTTCTTCTTGATAGCCCTACTTGTGTTACTGTTTTTGCTGTACAAGAAGTTGAACCGGGAAGCCCATGGCGAATATGCTGTTCACCGTTTGGTGTACAAGGAAGGGGGAGTCAGGGATCGTGTGAGAGCTGCGGTGTTGACCCTGGAGGCACACCTTGGTTTTCAGCTGTGGCCTCGCAGTGAGGAAGATGTGGAGCAACCAGAAGAGGGCGAGGACAGCCAAGCAAGTGACAGGGAGGGAGAAGATGACGGAGAAAACCCAGAGGATGACATCACCGATCCGAGCAACACCTCCAACGGAAGTGATGATGAGAATTCAAGCGTGGAGGACTTAGAAGCAGGAGAGCATAGCAGACAGATGGGTGCGGCAGATTTAATGAACGAGACAAGTGAGAACAAGGAGGAAAAGGTAGAAGCCGAAATAAAAGGAGAAAGAGGTGAAGGTACTGAATTGTTGATTGACCTAAAGCAGTTTTCTGGAAGTGCCATCTGGTCGGAAGAGGAGGGAGGTGGAGGTAAAGGTGAAGATTTGACTGCATTGTGAAAAAAAAACTTGAACTTGCAAAACCCATACAACTGCTAAAAACTTTTGAGCGATTTTCTTATAGGTCTGGTTTCATTTGGAGATATAGACATCATTAATCCAAAAGTAGGCTAAAGATGGAAACTTGAAATAAAAAAATGTGCTGATTTTATGAATAAAAAGTACTTTTGTCTAATATCCAAAAATAAAATGGACATTAAAGAAACTATCTGTAGATAGGTCTGACCATTCAGACTCTCTGATGACTGAATTCTTAATGTACCTTTTTTATATAGTTTTGAATGTTTTTTGCTGGTTTTTCTATTATGGCTGGATATTTTCTTCTTCTTTTTTTTACTTGATGTTTTTATTTTTCAAGAAAAATATTTGTGAATATAGGTGGCTTGCTTATAGATGAAATGTTGATTTACTGTTGTGAATAAAAAAATCTAATAAATATTAATGGAAATGATTTGCCGATATTCACTACAAATTCTAACAGATGTGAGTTTCTAGTTCTTTGCTGAGCATAGTTACCAATATTAAATAATTACTTTGACAAAATATACAATAATATGGCCATAAAATAATCTTGTGTATAAAGTTTGATAGTAATATTATATAAAATAAAACATACTAACCCAGCTGCAAAGATGTCCTATGTGGGCGGGGATCATTTGGGAGCAAAAAGATGACGTAACACCAACTTTTAAAAAGACAATTAAACTCTTGCTCTTAATTCTTGCGCATATTGTGAGTTACGTCAAACCATCTTCAAAATAATTTCACTTCATGCATACCAGCGATCAGAACGTATGATAACTTGAAAATGATCTGGTTTTCTTGACTTTGTTGCTACGGGGATGTAGCTCAGTGGTAGAGCGCATGCTTCGCATGTATGAGGTCCCGGGTTCAATCCCCGGCATCTCCAGATAACTTTAGTGCAAATTGTTTAGGTCTTCGTTTTATTTAATTCTGTTGATTTTATTTTAAAATTTGATTAAGGGCAAGACAAGAAAATATAGATTTTTAGAGTAGGATATAGAATGAGGGATCTCAGGAACGTCTCAAATATATAACCATTTCAGAAAATAAAAATATTGTTAAAGTTGCAATAATATTTGAGTTTGGCAAGAATTTACCAATCACAAACGAAAAGATTCAGGACATTACAACACAGAAGCAGCTAAAAAACAAAACAAAAAAAGAAATATACAACAGAATTACAATATAACGCACTAGCATTAGTTTTGTGAAATAAAAATGTTAACGCACATCCTTTGGCACTGTCAACATCCAATTTGAATTCTCTCCTCTCAGCCAAACTTGACTGTCTCCGAGAAAGGATTTCAGCAGACGTCACTCATCTGCATAGGGTGTAAAATGCAACCATCCTGCAATCCACCCCGCAGCCTCTAAAATCCTCCGCGTCTCCCCCTAAACAAACCCAGACGCTCGCTTCTTGCTGCACACCTGCCACCGCCAACATGGAAGGTAAATTGCATGCGCGCTCTGCTCGGATACACCTTGTTTTTGCGCCGCGTCTAAGATGGATGCTGCGCTCACGCACAGGGAGGGCAAGGGGAGTCTGTTTTGCATGCCTTCCTCGCCCGTTCGTTGCAGACTCCTCAGTGTTTTGGTGGTGCTGATGTGTTTTTTTTTTTTTTTTGCAGGAGTAGGATGTTACTAGCATCCGCCGTGGTGGTATGGGAATGGCTGAACGAGAACGGACGCTGGCGGCCCTACAGCCCGGCTGTCTGTCATCACATCGAGGCAGTCATACGGAGCGACCCCCGCTGTGGTAGTGTCGTCCTCGGCCAGGCGGACTCTCGCCTCTCGCCCTACATCATCGAGCTGCATTCCATGCACCAATTCCGACAAGACACAGGTGACAGAGGCCTAGACTTCTAATCTCTTTATTTACCCCATTACTGGTGGTGGTTTGGTGTCCTTTAAAAAAAAAAAAAAGAATATATATATATATATATATATATATATATATATATATATAATATATTATATATATATATATATATATATATATATATATATATATATTGGTTGGCATTTTTCTCAGGACATTTCTCAGGACTTGTAAGAAAATCAAGACGCTGGGTTTTTCATTATTTCTTGATTCAGGTCATTGTGAATCAGGAGCAGATGAAAAAAACCTGCAGCAGTGTCATAGGTGCAACAGTCCACTAACAGACAAACAGATCCACCGACGTCTTTGTTTTCCTCATCTGAACTGAAATTGCGCTCAAAACTGTACGTCTGGAAAGCTCCAATTCTGCTTGATCTTTATGTTGCACTGCCAGTGTTACGTCTGAGCTAAGCAGGAGAAAGTGTAAACAAACGGATCATGGGAAATGAAAGCTGGCTCACTCTGCGCCAACAGTCCTGATGGAACTTTAGGAGATGATGTTGCGGTTGCGAGGAATAGATCAGCATGGATCTCCACAAAAGAGAGCCAGAGTTTGTTTCTCCCGATGATCCGGAACAAATTTTCAGTCTGAATACACCCAACCGGCCCCCTGGTCCGAGACCAGGAATCGCTCTCAGAGCGGTTATTAGTTTCCAATCGGACTGAGCTTCGGTTCGTTCTGAGTTCCCTCAGTCTGACTAGGCTCCGGTAGGAAGGAGGCTTCATAAGCCGCAGACAAAGATGGAGCAACGATAAGACACAGCAACTCATTGAAATATGGTCGGACGAATGCAGGCTCATTAGAATAACTCTTAACGATCTAGACCAAAATTAACCCTTGTGCTATCCTAGGCACTTTAGCATTGGGAGTTGGGTCATCTAGACCCCTCATAACAGTGCGCTGAACCTTTTTTCTTCAATGATTTGTGATCTTCACTGGTGTCAATGGATTACATGAAATCTTTCCACCTTTATCCACCTTTGTCATGGTAGGAAGAACACGTCAATGTAAAGGGGTTATGTGTTATGTGGATTCGGTCTGGACCAACAGACTTTTGCAGTCTGTATGCACCTTATGTTTGTTTGTGCTGGTTTTTAGACCTTAAACCTTAAAGTAAAACCAGGGTACATGGTGGTACTTTTAAATCTGCTGCATTGGCTCCCTGTACATTTCAGGGCGGATTTTAAGATTCTTTTAGTGATTTATAAGTGTTTCAATGGTGTTGATGACCATTGAATGACCTTCTTATTAAAGTGATCTAAGTATGAGCTCTGATGGATCCTGAGGTCCTCCGGTGCCGACCAAATCTTATGGTGATGCTTCGTTCTCATGACCCACCTTTTTAATTTTGCTTTCAGTTGATCCTATCCTATCCTATCTATAATATACATTATTTTATGTTTTTAATTTTATGTATTTTATCTTGTTCTCAATTTGATGTTTTTATATACATCTTGGCTTTTCAGTGAAAGTGATGAAGATGCTGCACTAGTCAAGTCTGCTGAACATAAATCCTAAATGAGTTTTTCTACATCCTGTTGAGACACGGATATTTTGTCTTTATTACATATTGAAGGTGATAGACGGCCACTTTTGTATCAGCTTGTGGGGGTGGGCCCGGGATTTCTCAAACTCAAAACTGGTTAAAATTGAATGAGGACAGTAATGAGTGGGGCTGATTATCCTTGCCAAAGTACCAGTTCAATTCAACTTAGATTCACTAGAATATAATTTGATTCCCTTTATGGGTAAATATTAATACGTTTTTTTTAATTTAATTCCCAAACCAATTTCCTTTGTAATGAGAAACCATTATCACTGAAGAAGAGCTCAACTTTCATTCATAATATCAGGAATTATTAAAAACTAAGGGAGGAGCTGGGTTTTTGTCTTTAAATAATGAAAATAATACCTTAAAGGGAAGTTTAGCAACGGTTTTACCAATTTTGTGTTGTTTGAAGTGATGACTAATTTGATTGAGTTGTTATAAACCCAACACTGCTAGCGTGAGTGATTCATAATTATCATGGTGTTTATGAATCTCTGTTGTGATCCTCAGGTACACTTCGACCTGTGCGGCGCAGCTTCTACGACCTGACCTCGGCGCCAGGGCAGGGTTGGCTGTGGGAGTGGGAGAACGACTCTGGAAGTTGGACTCCGTACGATACGGAGGTGGGCATCGCCATTCAAGCGGCTCGGGATCGTCAGCAGCCCTGGCTGGACTTGGCCCCCCTGGGGTTCTGCTACCTTATTGACTTTGAAAGCATGACCCAAATCAACGGGCAGACCCAGCGCTGCCGGCGCATCCAGCGGCGTTCCGATCTGGCTTACCCACTCGTGTCTGGACCCTTACCCAAATCTCACCATGCCTGGGGCTCCACGTCTATGACTGGACATGGAGGAATCCTCGGGGTCGACGGGTCTGGTGTTAGCATGGGGATGAGGATGAGCAGTGGCGGGGCAGGCAACGGGAGTGCGTATCCCAGCGGAGCGCTCCCGGCTTCAGCCATCACGTCTTTGGGACAACCCTGTGCCTGTCAGCAGTGCATGTTGGTGCTTGGTGTCAAAGCGGGTACCACCCAGGTGGGAACAGCTCACACTCTGGGGCGAAGGCCACCACAGATGAAGCCACCCAGCCCCAAATTAAGCAGTTACCCCGTCCCAGGAAGCTCTTACTCACTAACACTCCCCCGGCCTCCATCTTTGTCAAGATCTTTTTTCCCACAAAGGACGTCTGTTGTCGGGGCAACAGGTGGTTTCAGTGTCACCGGGATGGGAACATCTGGAGGTTTTGGTTTTATCGGCAATAGTGGTGTTGGGAGTACCAGCCTTGGTCTCGGAGGGGGCTACAACCACTCGCTTTCTCTTCTCGGCCCAGCCACTGCCGCTCTTTCCATCTCCTCCACTCGTCCTCCACCTCCTCCGCTCCCACCTCCTCCTCCCCCGCCTCCTCCCCCTTCCACTTTGCCCTCATCAGGTGCCACCTCTTCCTCTCACCCGTCTACTTCCTCCTCCCTCTCCATGCCCTGCCCTGCTTCCACAGCGCCTGCCCCTCCTCTCATCTCCACAGCTGCCTCCACCTGTACACCTTCGCCTTCGGCCCGTGTTCTGGGTCCAGTTTCTTCATCTGGTGCTTCTGCCTGTGCCGCCCCTCTGCCACCTCGCTCCAGCCTCGCAGGACTGAGTCGTCCCGCTCTGCAACGCATCGCCATGGCTCAGTCAAGAGCACTTATCGCCTCTGGGTGAGTATCTGCTTAGCTCTTTTTGATTATGGGGTTTTCATATTCGCCAAAAAAGTTTTGGACCATCAGGCAGGAAAATTTGGCTATAACTTTGATTTCAAACTGTGTTAGTTTGGCAGGAATGCTATCCGAAAAGGAGCCAAAGGAACCTTTTTTTTTTTATTCAAAAGCGATGAAAAGAAAATAATTGCATTTTTCATTATTTTTCAAAAGATGTCTAAATGGTAGGATGCAGTATGGGCTCATAAAAGTCATTCAATCTGCTTTATAGTTTTCTAAAAGTAAAACTAGCAATTTCCCAATCCAAAAAGGGCTGAGATGTTTTTAAAATGCAAAGATGATTTATTTACCAGGCAAAAACAGTTCTCCTCCACTTCGTTTGGTACTTGAAAGTCAAGGAAAAATGTATTTTTAGACATTTCTTATGTCACAAGATCTACAAATCTATTAGGGGTGTATTGGTGGTGTTTAGTATATGTAGGCATCCTAGGAGCATCAGTACACCCAGTACCACCCACACCCCATACGTGCAGCATTTGTGCGCACAGTGCGTCCACCTTACTAATGACCACAATGTTGCTTAAGGTTACCGTCCCCTTTCCTCGTATGTCATAAGCGTGTGTAACTCACAAACACTTTACGATACATTTACCACACGCACCATAATCGTACGCTCCATTTTTATTGGATTGGTCGTACCAGCCTCAATAGGAACTGCGAGACACCCCTTCTCTCCATCTAAGAAGCGGCCGCTCTTCTCTATGACCCTCCGGACAACCCAAAAACCCCCCGTGACCAAGGCTTTAGATTCTTCCCATTTTTACTGCAAAACAGAAACCTAAAAAGGTCCAGATCTTGTAGCCCCCTTTACTCAGAGTTTATCCTTGTGTAAAAGCTTGTTTTTTCACCATGAAAACAAATATCAGTCTTTGATAGTGAGCCAGCCAAACACTAACAAGTGTTCTCCTTGTATTTGTCGTGTCGGTGCTGAGGCACGGTCATTGTTGACTAACCAACAGCTTCAGTCTTGTGTAAAAGACATTGTCAGTTCCAACACTTACGTCAGACTAACTCTACTTACCTTTGGACCAACATGTTCATCAGACTCTGACATAATTCTTTGGGGGATTTTGGCTCTCGAATAGCCTTGTTCAACTGTGCATGATTGAGTTCATTTTTGCGCTGCTGCGTCACTTTGAAATCATCAGACATTTTCTTGACGGAAAATAACTTTTTGTGCATAGTTTTCAGTCAAAGCTTTTGAGGTTTTTGGAGCTTCAAGGAATCAGAAAATCTTGTAGTCCCTAGAGACTTTAGGTGTTGCTATAGCAACAATTGTTGGCTAATATAAAGAACAAGAACAAAGTAGTGATGCCACAATTGCTAAACAAAAGTTTAAGGTCTAAATGTAGAGTTCTAAGTTATTATATGGGTTACATTTTAAACTGAAAAAAATTGAGGACCTTAAGTATTCATCCTTGCTCATTCTAGTTATTTAAGGTCCCACTTTCTTATTATGCTAAAGTAAATACACACCCCAGAAATCAGACGACTTTTGTGTACCTGAAATACTTAGATGCAAAAAGCTTATAGCAAAACCATACAAACTGTGTTAAAAACAGATTAAACCTGATCCAAAAAGCAAGACACCATTCTAAAAACCAACATTTAAGTTTTTCTACTAGATTAAACTTGCGGTTTTAATAATCTATAAACTGTAAAACAATCATTTGGATGTTTGAAATAGGAATAAAGTGTACTTTAGATCAGTGGTCCCCGGCCTTTTTTAGGCCACGGCTCAGTTTAATGTCAGACAATATTTCTAGGACTGGTCTGTATGAGGCTGAAGTGGGTTTTTGATTTCTTTTTTTTTTTTGCGTCCAGTTTCCTTTCACTTTTAAGGGGAAAGTTTATCTTCATCCTCTGTAAAATATCTGTAGCTGCTTTATACTTTATTTGGACACTAGGACCATTAAAGTGGGAAATAGACTGTCAAAGTGGAAGTAAAAGAAGAAAAAAAATCAGATGCCAACTTCAGCCACGTACGAATTTTAAGGTGCGACGGATAAATGAAAAAGAATAAATGTAATGATAAACGTTCATCCACCGTTTGAGCAACTTTATTAGCAGCATTCCCGTAACATTAGACAGCCGGTTGTTAATTAACGTGAACAAATGTTACTACAAACCCATATTTGCAGTAAATATCCCGACTTTTGTCTGTTAAATGCAGCTTTCTTCTTTTTTTCCCTTTTTTTTTATGTGTGAAAGGCTCTTTTTCTGTTTCCTCACTGTCGGTTAAAGAAACTTTTAAAATACCTTTGTCTTTCGGTAACTTTGCTATCTGGGAGGTTTCAGCTTAGCGGTCAGCAGTGGTGGATGTATTTTTGTCACATGATACGTTTTTCAAAATAAAACTTCCTTTAGAATCTGATTAGAAATAATATGTAAGTTGTGTTTTTTTTCCCCTCTTTGGCATGGCACCAACTGTCCCACGGATCGGTACCGGTCCATGGCCAGGGGGTTGGGGACCAACGTTTTAGACTTACTCTCCCTTCCACACAGCATGGGAGTGGTAGTATCACGTACCAAGAATGCTCTGCTGAATGAAGGACTATTGCGTTTTACAAAAAAAAAGATGACATTGAGAGAAAATGGTTACGACAGTGTAAGGATCTACTGATATACAAAACATGGAACAAAATCCACATGCACTGTTTAGCTTAGCAGTTTTTCTAGTTGCTGGTCATTTTATATATTCTTTTGTATTTATTTCTTGAGAAAGATTTTAATTTAACTATCATTATGTATTAAAGGTTGTTTGGAAGTGTTAAATGTGTGCAGAAAAAAGTTTGCAATATTAAAGTGTTGCAACTAGAGGGCGCTGTTATAAAAGAAGATGAGCTCCCAGTTTTTTGGAAAAGAAATATTGTTTTGCATCCAGTTTTGTTTGTACTGGCTTTGATAAAAATGGTCCAGGTTTTAGCTGCTAAATAACATTTGGATGAATTTTTATCCTCAATGAAGACCTTAGAATGTGCGCTAAATTTAACATGAGTGTATGCAGGAACATTTCATGTATGATTGTAGTTTCACCCGTCAATATTCACATTTTGTGCATCATTTGAGTCCAAAATGATGAGTCATCTTAGTTTTTCTCCATATCACAGTAACCAAAAATTCACCACAAACAGCCGCTCCATGCCGTGCATGCCAAAAAACAGCAGGATTAACGGCTGCATCCGCTATTTCTGTTTTTTTTTTTTTTTTTAGCTGAGGTGTCTAAGCAGGTGAGAGTGTCCCTCTTTCCGGCAGATGGATGAACCTGCTGCTGCTGTAAAACCACCAATATCCCACAGACGAAGCGCGTGCCTCTGATCCCATCAGCCAGGGATTCTGTGCTTACTGCGCAATCCCCAAATTCATTCAAGACACCACATGATCCTCGCTGCACATGAGAGGAAAAGTCCATCCGGCAGTCAACCCACATACTAGCAGATCACCATGTACTTTCACTTTGGATGGGTGTCTTTGCTGCAGACTATTAGACTGCTGGATGAAACGCACTCAATGGGGATGTTTATTTTCCACCTGGATAGATCTAGTTCACAGCTCAATCCTGATAGAGCAGTCAGATTAAATTCCAGGCTTTTAACCTACCTCACCCATACATGTGACGAGGTGAATCCAACCTTAAAATATCATTAAGCTCCAAGCGCCCTGGATTTTGAATGCAATTTGGACACCATGCCCGCTACTTTTTCTTCATTTTTAATGACGAATATAACATCAGTGATTTCACAAAGTTAAAATCGAATTGATGTGAGCGGTTTGCGACGACTATTTATGGATCCACTGAGTTGTGAAGATGAAAACGTTCATGGTTTATTAAAAAAAAAACACTTAAATACAATTTCCTTGCAAAAATTGTTCCAACGCAATGCATTGTGGTCTATATTCCCCAATCTAGTGAGCATTGATGCACACTGGTTTTTCGCAGAGACTTCTGGGAAATTTCAAAGGAACTCGATTTTGGAATTGTAGATTCAAACAGCACTACAAAATGGCAAACTCACTAAATAGTGCACTGTCTAGTGAGTAGTGAAGGAAACCAGACATAGCCTTGGACTTTTTTGTGGCACCCTACATGTTAGCTGGGTTAGAAGTGTTAGCATATTCACAATACTCCAAACCTTGTTTTGCAACATGGAAAAAAATCAGACTGATACCACCAAAACAAACATGACTGTGTCAGTGTTAACTCCCAACGTTGTTAGTAACGTAAAAGTCCACCAGTCCTGGAGAACAACCAATCACAATCAGGCTTGATGCAGTCGTCATGGTGAGCAAATTCAACCATGGAGTCGGAAAAAGCTGAAATTGAATGCACTGACTACATATAAGAACTGGACTGAGGTTCAGCGCACTGTCTAGTGGGTCTAGATGACCCCACTCCCAATGTTAAAGTGCCTAGGATAGCACAAGGGTTACCATGTTCTTGCTAATTCAAATTTTTATTTTTTATTCAAAACTGATCGATCAAATGCTTTAGTAGGTGGTCTCACATCGAACGTTCAGAACGTTTGATCGTCAGATTCTCCTAAGCCCCCTTTTAAGTGATAGGGGTGCGGCCAACAAGCTCACTCCTAATTGGCGAGAGTGGTTGCCATAGAAACAACTCAGGCTGACTCGGACCAATTACTGCATAATGACACCTTCTAGTTCCAACATGGTGACATCCGGATCAGGAAAAAATGGTGACCTCATTTTGTTGGGGCTACAAGTAAATCATTTTCTATGCGTGACGTCACACTCGCTGTGTCCAGTTGTCATATACAGTCACTGGTTGTTCCTTTTTGTAGTTATATGAGTAGCTCGGATGGATGGATGGATGGATGGATGGATGGATGGATGGATGGATGGATGGATGGATGGATGGACAGACGAACAAGTCACTTGGTTGTTATCTGGGGAACTTTGGCTGTAACTTGATAGTTTTGGTTTCAAATGAGCTTCAATCTGGAAGTAAAAAGATCTGTTGGTCCCCAGAAACCATCCTAAGGGAATTTAAGGTACGCATTGAGTCAATTTTGCTGCTAAGAACCTACCAAATATACATGTAAGGGGAGGGGCACGCTGGTCTTTTGAAGGTGGGATTAGGGGGTGAACTCTTTCTGAAAGTGCGTCGGCAGTGAAATGAAGCAGATGGTCATTCGGTGGGGTGTACAGTGTGAAGGGTGTCCAGCGTCACAGGTGATCAGAGTGACGCTAGTTTCCGTTCGCAGCTCACATCTGCTGCGTTCACCTTGACTGCCCTGCTGCAGTGGGTCTGCTCAAATCCCATCTCTTTAGCTGCCAAGCTTTCACGTGGTTCCTTCAGCTTGACTCCAGGTGTGTGCCGCCGAGCACAGAGCGAGTCGCCATATGTGGCAGCATGTGCAGGGCTGCAGATGGACCCTAATGCTGTCAGATTAGCTCTGGGATGAAAGAAATGTGACATGCCCTCTTACCCTCCTCATTTCCCTCCCTTTCCCTACCCCCCCCCCCCCCCTCCACCTCTTTCAATCTTCTCATGTGTTGTTTTTCCCCCAACTTTTCTAAAAAAAAAAAAAAAAAAAAGTGCAGCTTCCGGTCAGGCCAGACAGAAGTGCCGACTGTTTTGTAGTTTCCTGTAATGTACACACTGAGAGCGCCTTAATACCACAGGCGGGGCATGTTGTTGGTAAACAGATAAATATAGTGACGGGGTACAGTGTGTTCATATAGACCAGCACAGGAAAGAAAAAGTACTTCACTGCAAGAAGCGGTAGTCTAAAAGTAGGAAGAAAACAATCCCACAAATCTCGAAAAGAATATCATTAGAAAGTAGTAAATGATCTGTCCTTGCAGCAAGTCAGTTTTAATTTACAAGAAAGATTATTAGAAAACATAGAGTTCCACACAAGCATTAAAAAAGGGAAAAATAAGCTAAAAAAGCTAAACCCTTAGAATTCCTTCAAACAAATGTTTTAAAGCTCAATCATAGCCATTTTTTGCTAGTTCTAAGCAGATAGTATTTTTTTTTCGTTTTTATGTTCCTAATTGAAGTTCATTTAGATTACAGGGACAAAAAACTAGAGTATTAAGTGAAAAAGGAATAATTTTAGTAGAGAATGTGAAGAAAATAAAAACACAATCTTAGTACATGCTGGCCCACCTTAACCCTTGTGCTATCCTATGACGTGTTCTCCCTACCATGACAAAGGTGGAAAGATTTCATGTAATCCATGGACACCAGTGAAGATCACAAATCATTGAAGAAAAAAGGTTCAGAGCACTGTCTTAAATTTAAAGAAGGATTAATTAACAGATACTGTATTTATTTATTAGGAAATATTTAACAAGGAACCAAAAAAATAAAACCAGCCATTAAAGCAGTGCTCGGCTTTCTAGGAACTGTATATTAGAGGAATTCCAACAACATCAAGGGATGTTTCATCAAACTCCACAATTGACCCGTCTTTGTGGGATTTTTATCAAATGACTGCGCAGTGGCAGTCTGACATACGTGCGCTTGTCTTGTGACCGCCTGGCATCGTGACTCGTTAACCGGCAGGTAATCCCTCCGCGTAACAAATCAGTGGCCTACAAGCAGAGTTCAATCACCAGATGGGAGCAGGTGGCTTAGCCCCTTTAAAAACAGGAAAGAGACGCGACGGCTGACTCAGACGAGGCGACAGGACGAGGCGACAGGACGCGGCGGCGGCGGCGCTCTCTCTATCTAAAGGAGCAGAACCTAGGTGTAGTCGGATACTCGTTTCTGTGGACGCCACCATGACTGTCATCAAAAGTGGCAGACAGTGAGTATTTGTAGTCAGAGCTGGGCTGCTTCTTCACCTCCCAACTGGGTTTTTACAAAGCCGTAGGACTAAATCAGGGTCAGGAGATGATTTGATAAAGTAGATTTTCAAATCCAAGCCTGTTATTGATTTCAACTATGAAACTGTTGTGACACTTTAAGTTTTTATCGTAAAAATGAACGTCTAAAAGTAGAAAAGTACGCTTTTGAAGTAGAGAAAGATAAGAGAGATTGTTATTGCCATTGTCACAAGTAAAATCAAATTCAAAAAAGGCTTCCTGGTCCGCTAAATATGTGAAAATGTATGCCTGAAAATAATAAATAAACAAAAAAAATGCATCATTTGGTCACTAAAAGCAGGAAATTGAAATAAAATTGTTGCTAGATAAAATTGGATTAGTCATTACAAATAACAGGGAACATAGTTGATAAGTGTTAAAATTGTTAAAACCAGAAATAATGACATAAATCTGAAAGAAAACACCACACGACCACATTGGGGTCTATAAAAAAAGACTTTAAGTTGTCTAGAAGAAGTCCAGATTTAATTTTCATTTTTCTTAGCCATGTTTAAAATATTTATTGCAGTTGAGTAAAAGCTGATCTGAAGTCTTTTTTTCCTTTATGTATCAGTTTTTTACAAAATAAAAACGGTTTCAAAAAGTAACTACAAATCATCATTGTTTGATTTATAAAACACTAAAACCTATTCACAACAAATAAAACATGATTCAAGAGTAAATAACAAATATACTAAACTTTAAATAAAAGTAATAAAAATTTGAATCAGCTTGAGTTTTCGATATTTACTCACAAAGCGATCCGCTTAAGCCCCCAAAGCTGCCGAGTCACCAACATCACGGTGACGCGGAGGAAGCCTCCTCAAGCTGTTGACACCAAAAACAAGCATGTGCTGGGAGCAACACCTGCTCACAGGTGACTTATCACCGACGGCTGGTGTGGGTCTACGGTGACCCGGTCAGCTGGAGGCAGTGGGTCCGTTTAGCTGGGTTCTAAATTAATATTTGTGTTTTTTTTTGGTCATTTCAGCGTGCCAACAGTTCCAGTAAAGAACCTGAATGGATCCAGCCCCGTGCACCCTGCACTGGCAGGTAAATGCTCACTCACGTCAATGCTTTATGATTTATTTAATCATATATATATATATATATTTACATTTGTTACAAATGACTGATAGAAGTCATATAATACTTATGTGCCCTTACAGTAAGCAATGAGGTCAGTAAACAAATAAGGGGGTCATTTTGGCCCTCTGCTGGTCATTCCTAGGTATTACAGGGATTCTGATGAGCGCAGCAGGACTTCCTGTCTGCCTGACCCGCCCCCCGAAGCTGGTGCTTCATCCACCTCCAGTCAGCAAGAGTGACATCAAACCCGTCCCGGGGCTGGGCCACTGCTGCCGCAAGACCACCAAGAAGCAGGCCCGGAAAGGTGAGGGGGGAGGGGTTGGACTTTTGAAAGTGGGTCTCTGAAACAAACCGATATTGAAATTATCACAAATTTTTTTTAGGCAAGACGCCAGAGGAAGTGGTGAAGCGTTACCTTCAGAAAGTCCGCAATCTTCCTGAAGAGGTGAGGTTCAGATTGACCCATTCATTTGGTTGACCTGCAATAAAATATCAACATAGGACAAGGATTTTACTCTTAGACTGATATAAATGTTTTTAAATGGCAGGGAATTTTTTTTTTAAATAAAATACAAAACTAAATTTAGAATTTGTTTTAAATATGAAAGCCAACAAGTGTCTTCTAAGTTAATAAATTATAAATATTATGAAATAAAACATTTTTGAGGGACAGAGAAAATAAAGTGTTTTGAAAAATAACTAAAAATATCTAAATAATACAATTTTAAGAATCGTTTTTATGGTTAAAGCAATTGTTGAAAACTGCTACAAATGTTCCATATTTCTTCAAATCCTGTCATATTGCACATTGCTTTGACAGATTATCCTTTTTTCAAGAGTGCAGTGTCCTTGGCTTATATGTAAGCTGCTAAAAATAAAAGAAGTTACGATATTTATTATTAAAACTTTTTAAATAATGTAATACTTTTTCTGTTGTTCTTTGGAATCATCAAGTCAAACATATTATTTATTTTCCATGATTCAATTTTAAATTTGTATTCATTATTCAAATACTTTTTTCCCCTTTTTTTCAAAAATAAAAAACTTTAAGAATTTAAGACGACAAAACAGCATCTTAGAAAAGAAATATTGTTAATCTCATCCATAATATGTGGGACAAACCAGTAAAGGACAAACGTGGTGGAAAATGTGTCAATTTTCCCTGTACGTGTCAGGACTGTACCATCTGCATGGAGCCCCTCGTGGGACCGTCCGGCTACAAGGGTCCCGGCGTGAGCGGCATCTTCCGGGCTGAGTCGGTGGGCCGCCTGGCACAGTGCGGTCACCAGTACCACCTCCAGTGCCTCGTGGCCATGTACAACAACGGCAACAAGGACGGCAGTCTGCAGTGTCCGACCTGCAAAACCATCTACGGGGTCAAAACGGGCAACCAGCCGCCCGGCAAGATGGAGTACCACGTCATCCCTCACTCGCTGCCCGGTCACCCCGACTGCAAAACCATCCGCATCATCTACAACATCCCTCCTGGCATCCAGGTGAGGTCCTGACGTGATGCAGTTTTGTGAATATTTATTGATTTGGTGACATTTTGGGGTCCCTTGTGTTTCTCAGGGCCCTGAGCACCCGAATCCCGGCAAGCCGTTCACCGCACGGGGGTTCCCCAGACACTGCTATCTCCCCGACAGCGAGAAGGGCCGCAAGGTACACCCGATTCCTCTTTTTTACGTTTCAGACTAAGCTCATGCCGGGCTCGGAAACGCGCGTTCGAGCAACCACTTCCGATGAAAAGTCTATGTGAACGCACGTAAGTGGTCTTTTCTGACTTCCGCGTTCAAAATTCTCACGGTCACCGGTAACTACGGAAGCTTTTAGGTCAGTTTTCGGGCTCTACGTACTAAACGCCCGGCTATTGAGCATGTGTCAAAAGTTAAACCAGTTTAACTTTGACCAATCAGAAACTTGGATTTGGTAGTAACATATTTCATATATCAAAATAAAGCTGTAAAAAAAAAAGCCTGGTGCAAGATTCGTGAGATTTGCACCGCTACGATATGCACATCAAGTATATGCGCTACTATCGGGTAGCGACAGGCCTATGTGAACACTAACGCTAATGCTAACATTTTGAACGTGCCACACACGCCCACTGTGTACATAGCATCATGTAATACACATCGAGGGCGGGACTTCATTTGGTATTTTCCTCCTCACTAAGGTTCTCAGGCTGCTGCTGGTGGCGTGGGACCGCAGGCTCATCTTCTCGGTGGGTACGTCCAGCACCACCGGCGAGTCGGACACCGTGATCTGGAACGAGGTGCACCACAAAACCGAGTTTGGCTCGAACCTGACGGGCCACGGCTACCCAGACCTGGGCCACCTGGACAACGTCCTGGAGGAGCTGCGGGCTCAGGGCATCACGGAGGAGGAGTGTCTACCCAGAGACTAAGCCCTTCAAAAGCACACAGGAAACCAGGCAGGAGTTTGCAAACGCACAAGTCCTGGAGACCCGGATTTTCTACGGAGGTGAAAGGCGGCTCAGAAAAACGCTGTGTCTTTCCACTGCATGAGGCAGCTTGGCTGATGTAGTCATGGGAGTGAGGCTTTTCCGGCTCGTGTTTAAAACAAGAGAAATACTGTGAGACTCCATAACAAGAATGTACCTGTTTTTGAAAACGAAGACGTGTTTACGACTGTCGCTGCTATATGGGACTCTGGAAAGTTTTGTTTTTCCCTATGTTTTTTTTTTTTTTTTGGTTCTGTTAAAGTGTTAGTCTTTGGAGCCAAACCAACTTTTTCACAGCAGAAGACTCAAAGCAAGCATGAAAGTTTGCTGTCCTCTAGTGGCAGAATTCCAGAACAACATTCCTTTTTTTTTTCTGAAACTTGATATTTATAGTATACATTTATAATTTTATAATCTTACTTACATCTTGTCTTATGTGCCGGTTTATTTGCACTTCTTGGCTGGATGACTGAAGGTTTTAGATGAGCCCAGCTGTTTGCCTGTCACTTTAAAAGCCAGCTCTCTTTCTTTGGAAAAAAAACAACAAAAAAACAATCAGTATCAATATTTTGTATTTTATTAGCTCACAAACTGACATTCCTGAACCGCTTGGCCCTTTGAGCATGAGCGCATCTAAATGTCTTGTATTTGCATTACCAGGATTGATAGAGGATTACAAAGCCCCTTGTAGGAGGTCCAAATTCCTAAAAAGCTGAGATAGGACCCCCAACGTGAGCTGAGATTTGCACACCGCTTTCAACCCAGTATCTAAAAGAAACAGACAACTTGAATCTACAGTTATTTTTTTTTTTTGTGTAGGACACATTCAGCTGTCGAGTTTTCGATAGTGTCGACGGTGATCCAGCTTTGGCCAAAGTGGTTGGGTCAGTTTGCATTATGACATATTACTGGAGACCAACATCAAAAGCATTTATACTTTATGATACTTTATGTATGCACTGTGTATGTATATGTGTGTTTTTTTGTGCTCAAATTTGCATTAAACGTTTTTTAAGGTTAAAGATTCTGTGTAGTTTGTGCTGCGGCGTTGCAGGATCAAAGCTCGAACCTGGCGGAATAATTGTTTGGATTATTGATCATCCATACTATAAAAAGGGGGGGAAACGTATTAAACAGTAAATTAAATTTACCACTATAAGACAAACTATTTCTACCACTGAAATAGTTTGTCTCATCCTATCAGGTCTAGTGGTGTTCTCCAAGGTTCTGTTCTGGGACCCATTATATTCATTCTCTAAAATGATTCCCCTTGGGAGACTCATCAGCAAATTTTCCCACATTTCTTATCATCTCTATGCAGATGACATTCAGCTTTATTGCTTTGATGAAAATAATTACAAAAATCTTTCTAATCTACGTGACTGCTTGGCCAGCATCAAACTGTGGTTAAATGACAACCATTTACGTCTAAACCCTAATAAGGCAGAGACACACATTTTGCCCCTGAAGATAAAATACCCCCCATCAAAAAACACCTTGGGTCACTGAGCCAGTCTCAGGAATCTTGGTGTCTGGTTTGACAAATCTCTGTCTCTAGACTCTCAATCAAAGCTACAGGTTAAAAAATGTTATCACCTGAGGAACGTTATTAACTGAAAACAATTTTATCCCAGTCTGACCTAGATGTGATCATCCATGCTTTTATCTCTTCTCATTTAGACTAATGTCATTCTCTTTTTACTTGAATTAACAAAGAGTCTCTTAAATGTCTTAAATTTTTCCAAAACTCTGCAGCAGGGAGTTTAATAAGCACAATAAGCTAAGGCTTCCTATTCAATTTAGTATAGATTTTAAGATTTTTAGTTTCGTTTTTAGAACATTGCACGGACAAACCCCGAACTATATTTCTAACCTCGTTACTCCCGACACTCCTGCACTTTTAAGAATCTTTTATGTGTTTCAAAAACCCGTTTTAAAACTAGGGGAGGTCTCGTCTTTCAGGCAGTTGCTCCCTGACTTTGTCTCTGTGCCAGATTGACTCAGTCGAGTGTTTTAAAACTCAATTAAGACGTTTTTATTTAGAAAAGCTTTCAGCTGACTTTTACTTGTGTTTTACTTTTGTTTTACTTATATGCCTGAGTGGGTTTTATTGGGTTCTACCTTTAGACGCCCTGTCCCATTCTGTGATAATTCTCTGATTTTATCTTGTTTTAACATTGTGAAGCTTTTTGTGAGTCGCTCTCTGAAAAAAGGCGCTTTATAAATAAAGATTTACCTAATTACTTACTTAACCCATTAGATTTTCTCTCCAGAACCTTGAAATACATTTTACGTATAGCAACTCCTTCGTTGCCCAGATGCAGGTGTCATGGTGATGTTGGAAGATCCGTGTTTCATCCTCAATGCTCTCACTGATGGAAAGAGTCTTTTGCCCCATTAATCTTCTCCTTAATACAGATCAGTGGTCCTTTAAAGAAAAGCTGCTTCAAATTATGATGTTTCCACCCTCGTGCTTCTCAGTAGGCATGGGATGCAGCTCAGCATTCTTCTCCCTCAAAACACCAGTGATGTTTGTATCAAAGAGTTTTATCTTGGTTTCATCTGACCACATGACCTTCTCCCAATCCTCCTCTGGATCATCTAGCATATGGTCTCTAGCAAACTTGAGACAGTCTTTGACAAGTGCTGGTTTAGTCAGGGGGACCTCTGGAGAGATGCAGGATTTGTGTCACAATAATAACCTTTGTTACTGAGGTCCCGGCTCTCTTCAGGCTCCCCAGTGTAGTTCTAGACTGTTCCCTCACCGTTCTCAAGCCCATTTGTTCCCCACCAGGTGAGATCTTGCTTGGAGCCCCATTTAGAGGCAGACAATCAGAGATCTTGTATTTCTCCCATTTTCTAATAAGTGCTTCAACGGTTCATCCGTTCTCACCATGCTGCTGGTTTGTTGTAGACGGGTTCATCCCAGTCTAGTTCAGGTTAAACAATCGTGTTTTTTGACAGCTCTTTGGTCTTGGTGGAGAGTCTGGCTGGTTAAGGGTGTGGACAGGTGTCTTTAATCCAGATAACCAGTTCAAACAGGTGACATAATTACAGGTAACCAATGGAAGAGCTTCTTAAAGAAGAAGAAACAGGTCTGTGAGGGACAATTCTTCAGACAGATTGCAGAATCAAACACTCTTTTTCATGAAAGTGCGACCCCTATGACTTCCACCTTGAATCCCTTTTATAAACATTTTAATCAGGTCAGTTCACCGTGTTCACCACAGGTGGCTCTGTACAGAATCAGAACCAAACATTTTTTCTGTTACTGTATGACCCAACGTCACAACAGTTAAATACATGTATAAAATGTAGTTTAGTTATATTAAAAATTGGGGTCAAATGGTAAAGTGGCTTTTTAATGGCCTTTACCCTCAGTTTGGGAACGGTTTGGTGACATCACATGCATTCAAAGCGATGGCAAACACAGATATAAAAAAACGATTAAGATTGTTTTTACTCAGTTTGACGAAAGCTGACAAATGGGGTGAAAAAATGCATCCAAAAACATTTTTCTGATGTTAGTCTTTGAAGCAGATTTACATCTTCACAGCACATGAAACTGGTTCTCCCTTAACTTTTGGAGTGGTGTCACTTACTTACATTCGTTTGCAGCCTCAGGCACCCTAAACGTTTGTTTCCTAAGGCTGCAATGATGCAAATATCTAAACATTTTCCAAAAAGAGTGAAATAACTCCATTTATCTGGCCAAAAACTGACACGTTTTTCATGTTTTCCTTGCAACTTGAAATGAAAACTGGCTAGACAGATGTCATGTACATCAAGATGTTTCACTTTGCTCAAAAAAAAAACTTTCAAAACATTCCTATAAATGAGCTGCAAAAAGGACCGGTAGTCTATTTAGGAGTACTACTTCGTCTAAAGTGAGGCAGTGTACTTGAAATGTACTTTTTATACACAATTCATATATTATAAACCTAAAAAGTTCCAATTTAGTCTGAGGAAGTGTTCATCTGCCATACTTCCTACATGTACATAGTCTAGTATCCTTGTTACACTTATACTCCAGTACACTTAATAGAATAAACTTTTTAGACCGCAGAGTTTACCACTTTTTGCTAAGGGGTACCTTGTTACCAAATGGCCGGATTATGTAGATCACTGAGAGTTTTAACCTTTGCCTCAACGTGAGCAATCAGTATCTTAATCTGCTCACTAGATTAGCAGACAGGATTACCCTAATTAATGAAAAAGGGGGCTAATTATAATTCTGGCTGCCGTCCTGGCAGTCCTGAACTGCAAACGACCTCACAATTTTCTTTTCTTACTGCACCTTTAACCCTCATATTGTGTTCAGGTCCAAATTGGCCCCTAAAAAAAGGAAACGGGTCCAATTTGACCTAAAAATAAGGGTTGAACAAAAACGATGCCACTTCCTCAAAAACTCACCAAAATATGCACGCACCTAATACTCTGGCAGAGTGACCCCCCAAATAAAAAGAATACATCACAGCAGGTAAAACTGTAACAAAACATTAAAAGGGCCAAAATCTCTTACGGGGCCAGCCCATGTGTCGGGGATATCCAAAGGAGGTTCAATTTTGGGATGGCCACAGGACTCATGGCTCGGTGACCATTTTGTTGCAAAGTGTGAAATTTGGCAACTTTCACACAAAAGAAAACCTTAGTTTCAGCAATCTTTACAAAATTTCCCCTACAGCATAAATCTACAACCACAACTTAAGTTTCTTTTACCTTTGACCTTGGAAAAAAGACACCATCCTAATTTTACCTTGAAAATAATCTTCTTTAGTACTTTGTCGAAATTTAAACTCCTCCTTGAACTATTGCCTCCTAGCTCCTAAAGCATGGGAAGCTACTTGGGGAAAAAAAAATTTTTTTTAAAGTTTAAACCTTTTGAACAGTGTTGTGTGGCGAGTTCACAAAAGTTGTGTTTCCCCACTCCACACACATTTTTTTGCCAAAATACTGTGACAATTTAAAGCATGACTCCCTGGCTTAAGCTGAACAAAACAGTATGAAAAATATCAGGAATGTGGGTGTGGTTAACAAAATGCCCTCCGTTGCCAAGGAAATGCAAAAGTTCACTTTTGAGGATTCCTCTATAAATTACATAGATGTGTTTGTCATCTCCAGCTGACCAAAAAATAATAAGGTTGCTATGGAGATAAACCAATAGAAAAGCCGCCATTTTGAAATAAGTGTTTTAGTTAATGAATTTGTCGCATGCAGCTCTGACCAGGGTGGCAGGGGCAGAAGGGGGAGAGTGAGGGGCGTGTAGCTGCTGCTCGGCCAGTGAAGGCGGGTCAAGGCGGGGTGGTGAGGGGGGTGACGGGTAGCAACATCCAACAGCTTTGATTATGACATTCTAACCAGACCCCCAAACAAACCAGAAATGCAACATTATAGCCAAGTTTGTCCACCTTGTTTTCTCTTTCAATTAAAAGGAATTAATTGATAAGAGTTAGCGGGGAAGTGGTCATATTCAAAGTATTGCTGTAGAGCGATATCCAAAGGATCCCTAACCTTTTGTTAACTCTTGGTTGCTGTCGTGCACTGGGTAGAAACGTGGCGTGAAATGCAGTCGCCTGTGGGGTTCAGGCAGCCAGCAATGAGATCTAATCGCTCCTTAAGTGGCCAGACCGACAACTTTTGAGCAAACACAGATGAAGAGATAAGAGATTTCTATCACAAAAGGGGTTTTTTGTGTGTTTTAGAAGGAAAATAACCTAAATTTTGCACCAGAATTCACATACATTGTAGTGCAGAAAAAGGGGTTGCAATGGCGGAGGGAAAAAGTGCTTCTAAAATAGCAGATTAAGCAGGGACCTAAAGTGGGGGAGGGGGTCTTTTGCTAGTCACCCCCCCCCCCCCCCCTTCAGTTTAGTATGCAGAGAAAAGTGATGGTGCAGGAGGATATGATGTGGATTGCTGCTTTCATGTGGCAGGTCAGCGTATTTCCATCTCCGCCTTTGATTCTGACTCAGACGTTGGGCTTTGTTTCGCTCCAAGATGCAGGCTTGAGCTGCTCGCTCCTGCATGACTCCAGATAAAGCAAATCCTTCCTCTCAAAACGACTTGTCTATTATTAAAAGCTTTTAAATGGAGCAGCATGCTGGCTGCCTACCAAGCCCAATGCCGTGTTGCCAGGGAAACACATCCCCACGGTCTGGGCTCGCTCTCTCTTTGTGTCTAATTCTATTCCTCCCCAGAGGCTCATATTTCAGAGAGTCAGCAACGGCGCTCGCTTGCTCACACTGCTGCCTTTCAACTAAAAGCTTTTTGTGCTGCCATTGGAGCAGAATGGAGGGCAGGAGGGAGTGGTTAGAGGAGAGGGGAGGGAGAAGAAAGGGTCTCTCTCTCCCCGTTGCCGAGGCAACTTGATGTCACGATGACATCACGCCGCATTAAAAGCTTTTAACCGGATTCCTCTCCTGCCTTAGGTCCCATTTTGAGTTCTCTTTCAGCGTGGCTAAGGGGGGGAAGGGCACGGGCAGGCAGGAAGGCAGGCAGGCAGGGATCTGGTCAGGACTTTGCTCGCATGTCTCCCTCCCTCAGAGCGCCACAACGGCTCTTAGCGCTGTAAAAAGGCTTTTAAAGCAACCTCTACAGATCCTGCAAACACAGCCTCAAAAGCATGGCAGCAGATGATGGTTTCAGCTACCTGATACCAGGTCACAGTGAGAAACACAGACGGGCCCCAAACTGGACCGACGCCGAAATGAAAGCGCTCATGTATGTTTGGGAGGAATACCACAACGATCTGAAACTGAGCAAGAGGAACGCCAAGGTGTACGAGAAGATGTCCCAGAGGTTCTTCCAGCTGACCGGAGAGCAGAGGTTCAAGGAAGAGATCAAAATGAAAATCACCAACATGTCTTTCCAGTACAGGCAAGTGCTCCCAGCCCAAACTTTTCAGCTCCCAGCAGTTGCATGATTGATAAAAGCCCAATTTTCTTTTGTCCCCTTTCTACCCCTGCAGGCGACTCAAAGCCACAGCCGGCGAATCTGGCGAGACGCCGGACTGGCCCTTCTACAAGCCCATCGAGAAGATTCTCTCCAAGCCTCCAACCATGGAGACCTCTCTGGAGTTTCAGGTCTCCACCGCAGGTCCTTCCACTTCCTGTCAGTCCACAGACAATCTGTTCTCCCAGCCAGAAGAAGGCGCAGTTGGTTTCCTGCCAGAGTACACGGGCTCCTCAGATGAAATGGAGATAAAGCAAGAGATGGACTCCTTAAACTCTGACAGTGAGCACACGCAGGGCTCCAGGTAACAGGCTGCTTGAGATCAGGCTTTTCAAGGCCTACACCAACCCAACTTTCTCCACCACACCTGCTAGATTATGTGGACTCTTCCCATCTCAGAAACCGATCCACATCTTCAGGGATAGTGGGGTCAAATCCAACCTGGATTGCTTCTGTCCCAGAAAAACAAATAATCATTTTTTTAGTTAAAAATGGTTGAAAAGTGAAAAAAAAATAGCTTTTAGACAACGAGCAGATAAAAAATATTATTATAAGACGCTAATTGAAAACTTTTTCCTAAAAAAAATGTTTTTAAGAACGATTATTTACAAATGGTATCCATGAGAGTGACATAATTTGTCGGATAGGTTAAATTAACCTTGGCATGATTTTTATATATAATGTATTTATATATTTACATATATAAATACATGTATTATTACCAATGTCATCTTCTCTTTCAAACAAAGTTTATAAATATATATATATAAACTTTATATATATATATATATATATATATATTACAAACTGTGCCATAGTACAGATGTAATGAGGTTGTGAAGAAATGCATTTAATTTATGTTAATAATCTATTATATGTGTCATTATAACTCAATTAATTTGTAATTTCTACTATGAAATGTTTATTCACATTTAATTAATACATTTGACTAAATATGAATGAATTGAGTTGTTCTTTACATTGGAAATGTAACATTTTGTTTGTTTTCGTAATCAATTTCCCGTGTTCTCCAGCTCCCATCCCATGTCATCCAGGAGGCATGCAACCAAGCGGCTGTCCCTAAAGAAAAAGAAGGTGCAGGTCATGCAGGCCATGTTGCAGCAGCAGAGAAGGTCGTGCCGGGCCATAGAGGAGACGTGCAGGGAGGTCCGTCGTGCCATTCACCAACAGAACCTCCTCCAGGTCCAGTGTCTGCAGCTGCAGGACCGCATGATGAACCTCCTCGAGAAGATGATTCAGCCTTTGCCTGCCAGCTCTCCTGCATGTGGTCATAATGGAGCGAAAGATTCTGGAAAACCTTGAGGTGTTAGGATTTATAGAATGAGATGTAATGAATTAGTTCAATAATGGAAGATCTTTTTTTTTAAATTACTTTTTTGCAATAGTTAAGACTCAATTAATCTAGTGTAGATATGCATTGAAATAGGCTTTTTACAGTTTTAGAGGATGCTAGTAGATTACTAGAGAATCGTTAGTTCAATCTCTGTAAATAAGCGTGTTGATGTTCCAACCTCTACAAGTCAGATACTGTAGACAGAGCAGCAGATCTTGTCTAAGCGTTCTTCATCGTGCATGGATAATCACGTTAGGGAGGCAAAGTGCCAAAACAACCAATTTTCTACATAATAAACTAGGAATTTAGGCAGCAATTCCACTGTCACTGAACTCACTGGTAAGAATGAGTCAAAAGAGAGCCCGAAGCTTGTAATCACCAGAGAAAATGCTATTTTTATGGGTTTTTTTTCTCCTTGTACAGCCTTATTTATATCAATTAAAAATTGTTATAAAAAACGGTTTCAGATTTTGATGAGACTTTGATGAGACCAAGCGACTCATCCATGATTGCACTATCTTACTGTAACTTAAGAAAAAGAACACAACCATAAGACACAAGGTGATTAATACGAGGAAGATTTTTTTTTATTTAAGTCGTAAACTTACGAGAAAAAAGTCACAACTAGTAAATTATGAGAATAATGCCTTGAATTTAAATCTTTAAATCTCATAAATTGACAAGAAAAAAGTCGCAAATTAACGTAAAGAAACACCAAAGTTGTCTGTTTGTTTTGTGAAGCTTTATTTCTGAATAGGTTTCAAAAACAAAGAAATTCGGAACCTTTTGGCGACTCATAATTAGATTATCAGTGTAGCCGGCTCTCCGGGGTTCGGTGTCAGTAAAGCTGAGTTTTATAAGTAAAATCAGGAACTCAGAGACACGTTTGGATGTATAGGACTGCTACTTTATTCTGTCATCATTATTCACATACCCAGAAGTCCATTTGTCTCATTACGTTATGAAGCTGTCATGTGCAGAACACCAATGTGTAAACAGTAACATACGCCCCCTCCTCCAGATGAAATGTCCCGTTTCAACATAAAACAACAAAGATGAATAAAAATGGTCTGTTATATTAGCAGAAGAACATTGCAAAAGTGCTCCTCCTCAGACATTCATTCAGCTCACCTGGTCAACTAAGTTTGGTGGGTCTGCTCTGCTGCTGAGCGGCGTTCACCTGCTGCTCTGTATGCTGACTTTGACTGTAACCCTTGTGCTATCCTAGGCACTTTAACATTGGGAGTTGGGTCATCTAGACCCACTAGACAGTGCTCTGAACCTTTTTCCTTCAATGATTTGTGATCTTCACTGGTGTCCATGGATTACATGAAATCTTTCCACCTTTATCCACCTTTGTCATGGTAGGGCGTCAGTAAAGGGTGGGGTCATCTTAACACAAGGGTTAATCTCATAAATGTACGAGTTTAAATCTCATAATTTTAGTTATTGTTTTTCTTTTTGGTGGCCCTGAAACTCCGTTGTTGATTAAGACTTAAATAACTACGGTAACTTGAAATTTTGCATTTTGTTCAGCATTTCATCCTGGATAGATATGATATGTTTGAAGGCCATGTCACCTAGCTACTACTTACATTTTGTACATTTTCCGCGTATGGAATTTAAGTCCTTATGAACATCATTGATATGAAGTAACTCCAGAGATGTTTTTTTGCGTATGTCAGTGTGCAGAGATTTTTCATCGAGGGCTTTGGCTCATGAATAGGCCAGTAATTCAGTTTTGGGCTGTTCAGACTTATTAGTTGGTTAAGAGTTACGTCATTTACGTAGTTTATGCGCACTTATTACGTAAATCTTATGCAATTGTCGTTTTTAGAGATGTATCTTAAATGTATGACTCTCTAACTCCATTCCATATGAAGTCTAACGGACTTTTCCGCATATTCCACCGATGCATAACTTTTATATATGCACGTGGCGCACATAACACGTTCAAGTTACATAATTGATGCACAAATTACTAATGAATTGCATATCAAAAGCACAATAATCACACACAGTTCATGTTCTACGTGCGTTTATATATATATTTCATTATTTATTCGGACTTTATTCACATACAGACCACATCTTTTCTCACTTTTTCACGTTTATTCAGGTATGAGCAATTTTCATCCGTGCAATATGCGCAAAATGTTCGTAGTAGCTGTGTGACAAGGCCCATAGATAGTAGCATTATTAGAGACGCAGATGCCTTTTTTTATTTTAAGCGTGCATTTGCATTACTTCAGCATGGAGCCAAAAGTGTCCATTTTATACATAGTTTTACACACACACACACACACACACACACACACACACACACACACACACACATATATATATATATATATATATATATATATATATATATATATAAACTATTCCTTGTGAACCAAGTTCAATACATATTTTTAACCCACCAGTGCATTATATTGCAGGATCTCATGCCAGGCAGCTGAAGGACCTGTATATTATTAAACCCTGATGTCATGGTGTTTAGTCCCTTCACGTATCCTTCCTCCTCTTCCAGGGAGCTATAAACCTGACTGCAGGTGTGGTGACACAAACAGGCCGTTGCAGCCCTTTGACCATCAGACTTATTGGTTCCATTAGACATGTTGCTTCATCAGTGCTGTGAGGAAATCAAATGTGACTGTGAGGTTATTATTCGACACTAATTAAACTGTTTGTAATTTATCTGCATTTTACAAAGTAACCCTTAGCAAAAAGCAGTCTACTTAAGTGTACTAGAGGTATACTAAAAGTGAGGCACTGCAGTTTACTTTTCTATATATTGTAAACTTAAAATGTTCAAATTTAGTCTGAAGAAGTATTCTATACTTCCTACTCTATATGCAGATGGTCTATAGCAGGAGTCTATAACCTTCACATGTGGCTCTTATGCCCCTATATTGTGGCTCTTTAAATTAAAAGAAAAGTTTTTAATTATAAAAAGTAACTATAAAGTAAATACAGTAAGTAAAAATTAAACTAACTCAAACTTTGTTCAGCTTGTTCACAAACCATTCTGAAGTGTTAATTACACATAATATGTTTGTTTATGAGAGGTTGTAACATCCTTTTGCTTGTTGAACGGTTTATTGGTTTAGTTTTCCTTAAATTCTTGGTTTTGTTTGCACCAATAAAAAGTAAAAAGGAACAAAAAAACAGTCGAACTTAAACATTTTAGACAGATTTTGTGTACCATGCAGCACAATGCAAATCAACTTCTGGAAGTCACTAAGCACAAACTAAATTAAGGTGCACGGATTATAGAGAAGAGGATTATCTATTTTGAACAAGTTCAAGGATTTGAGACCCCTCCCAATCATATTTTGATCTATTCTATCAATGACCTTTATTTAATAACAATTATGCCATTTTTAAGCAAAATAAAAAAAAATGTTATTTTCTAGGAAGTAGTTTCTGCAGGGTGGCAGGAGTTAATTAAAAATTCACCTCTGAGTGTTGGTGCAAAGTTTCCCATCATCCCTTTGTTTACACTGTCCTGCATAGCCCCACAGACACGTGTGCCTTTTCAACTTTTATTTGCAGGTCATCTTTGGTTTCATGAGCAGATGAAGTTTAATTACTTAGCCTGTTTGTAGTTTCTTGTTTCTTTCTTTTCTTCTCGTAGCTCCTAAAACAATTAGCACAAAAACACGAAAAATTAGAACGAAAAACACTCTTTGACTGTACAAAAAAATAAATAAACGAAAAACACCTTTTGTTTTTTTAATTGATTGCAATATGTTTCCATAATTACATTACGTACTATTACATTTGAGATGATTCTATGTGGCACAGAGAGTCTTTTATTTTGAAAGGAAGTCTTGTGAATGTCAAAAAACCTATTAACTGTTTAATATAACATTTTTTATTAAAATAACTTTTTTGTTTTTATTTACTGGCCTAAAAACATTGTTCGTAAATATTTATAATAATAACAATAACACAAACACAAAGGAGTGTTTTAATTTTCTAAAGGGTGAATGAAGTAAGGCATCCTTCCTCCTATGGTCTGTGAGAAAAAGACTCAAAAGGGCTCTCTGTTAAAAATGGCAGAACCCTGTTCTGTGATACACTTGATATACTTACACTCAAGTATACTTCAAAAAATTAATTTCAAGTGTACTACTTTTTGCCAAGTAGTAGTTGACAAGTGTTAACTAAAATAAATTGTTTCAAGGTGTGGGTGACGTCAAACTTTGAAGGGGACAACATACGGAAAAGGCCAAACTTTTAAATTTCACGTACAGTATGAAGCTAAAGGTTGTCAACCGCCGTTCATATCAATAATAGAGTCACCCAGACCTTTAAATATCGAATCTGACAGGCGCGCTGATTGGTCAGAGGGACGCGGCAATCCCGCAAGACGATACGGTGTCATGGTTACCTTGAAAGACGCTTTGTGAGCTGAGCGGCGAGTCAATGGGTAGGCGGAGCTCTCGCGCGGTGGCGGCGTGGAAGTTAGGACGACGGAATCACGGCAACGAAAAGTTGTTATTAGGGGGGATGGAAAGTAAACATTTGGAGTGAAAAGTAGGTCTTTTTTTTTTAAGAAAATGTAGCTTTCTCTCTTTTTTTTCTCCTTGAACTTTCAGCTCGGAACAGGTAAAACAGCAAGTTTGTTTAAGTCAGTTGTTTTAAAATGTTGGTTTACGTAAATACAGTTGTTACGTTTTTACGACAGTGAAAAAGGTTTACAACAGCTACTAGCAAGTTACGTTTTTGAAAGATAAGTTGTTAGGAGACAGGCCCAAGAAAACTCAGGGTGTTTGAGGCCAGGAAGTTTAGTGCCATCCAGCACTTTGTTTACATAAAGAGCGGGTGGAGGTGAGTGAGAAGATGCTGCTTTAATGCTTGGACAGAAACCTGACTTCTGTAGGAGTCTGACAACTATTTGCTAAAATAAGATGGATACTACTTTTATTACCCTGTTAATAAAATCATTTTCGTCAAACGGTGATAGGAAAACAGGGGTTTCAGACACGTACACCATTACTTGTTCAAGGAAGGACTGACAGCATAACAAAAATGTTAGTAACCTATGGAAGAAAAAGAAGAATTTTAATGATTAATAAAAAGTATTTAACGAGAGGGGTATTGACTAACTAAAACGATATGTGCTTGTTTTAAGAATATAAAATTCATTGCATATATTTTTATATTCTAAAAACGCAGTAGCACTGCAGTGCCATATATGACCCTAAATAGAGGTTAATCACCCCTATTTGCTTTACGGAAATCGGATTGTTCAAAATGTCGATAGGTGAGAACCATTGATATGAATTTTTGAGTAGTCCAAACCTTCTAAACAGGGGGTTCAGATGAACCAAAACATATTGTTTAGTCAAATGGTATAAAAAATTCAAGCATAATACATTCCAAAGTGTAGGATTTTTGCAACAATATATATATATATCGTTTTATAAGAAAAAAAAAATTGATAGTCGTAGTAGCAACATGTTGTGCCCTTATCGGGGAACAGACACCCTGACATAATGAAAGTGGACTGTTCCAAAAGAATTTATAACGAACGAATAGGCTTACTTTTAAAAAGTATTTAATGAATGTGTTTCAGATTAACAAAAACATAAAGTTGACCAAGTTAAAAAAATAGTTACGGTAGTGTATTTAATAAAAAGAGTCTAGTTTCATTTTTAAAAACTGTACTTGAAATATAGGTTCATCTGCCCTTTTTAAGTAAACTGGACTGTTGTTACAAAATTGAGGTAAAGGCTTTACTTCAGAAAAAGTATTTAAAGAAAGGAGTTTCAGATGAACAAAAAAATATATTTTTGACTAAAAATAGACCAAAATAGCGATTCAGTACCCCCTATTTAATAAAAGATTAACTTCACCAAAAATTTCACTGAGATAGCTGTTTAAAGAAAAATTAAGGTTAAAGTTAAAATGAGTAATTCAACATTTATTTGAATATGAGTTCAAAGGTTACTTATTTACAAGTAGTTTGCACATATTTAAGTATTTAGTCCAAAACCGATGAAATGAAAATCATTTACAATTTTGATATATTGAGATGACGTTTTGAATTATAGTACTTCTGAAAAAAAGAGGTATTTATTCAAGATTCATTGCGTTTGGAGTATCGACCACCACCCTGATTCTTTCAAAGTAGAAAAAAACTCAGATTCACCAAATAAATACCCAATAAATAATTCATTAATGTGCAACATCCGTATGAAATAAACACAAGGACTAAATAAAAATAAGACATTCTGTGTAGACAGGTGCTGTAGTCAATGTTAATGTGCAGCAATGCAAAGTCCAGTTCACAGTTATTTCAAGGTGGATATGGTTATTGTGGAGAAGGTGTGGGGTACAGTATATACAAATCTGTTGGGATACAAAGCAGGGAATATTTATGATTTTACTGTTTCAGTAATAACAAGGCCGATGTGTACAGTAAATAATACCAATATTTAATTTTTTTTTTCTTTTGGTGAAGAATTATATAGAAGTCTTCAATGCTTTCAATAATACTTAAATACTTAAAAAAATTTTTTACCACACAATCCATCAGTGATGCTTTACATATCAAACAGCAATGTTGTTTGTCTCTTAAGTTAAAAAAAATGATTGCAGGTGCTCCTGATTGAACTTTAATGCCATTGGATACTTAAATGTTTAGCGAGTGCCCAATGCAAGCATTTTCAGATTTTAGAAGCTAATGTCGATGGCACTGTTCAAATATCATTGTGCATTGCTAGAATAAAAGCAGAGAGAAAAAAGTAGTTCATAATTACAGCCCATTGTAACTAAAAATTGTTTTTTTTTTTTTTTCAAGAAAAATCTACACAAGTAATAGTAGAAAATACAAAGCTGTAGAACTATTTACTAGTACTAAAAGTTGTTAGTTAGTTTTAGTAAATTGTACTTGATTTTTACCTTACTGCGTTTTATGTGAATTATCCAAATGAAAAAGTCACAGCAAAGTGCTGATAAGCTCATTAAAAGGATTATCACTAATTCACCTAGATAATGTTGTTCCTGTCTGCACTTTTCCGGTCGTTGTTAGTTTGTTGAAAATGCGTAGGAAGTTCACATATATGCAGATAGTCAGCACCGCGTTTCAACATGCAAAATCTGCGTATATACTGTAATATATATATATATATAAATACAGTATATATTACAGACTTTGCATGTTGCATGTTATATATATACATATGTGTATATATGTATATATGTGTGTATCATGAGTTCAAATGATTCTTATAGTTTAAAAGAGCTAAATTGTCACAAATGATCAATTTTACCTCAAAAGCAACAGTTGAAGACAGCAGCAATGTGACTACTGGGTGTAGAAAATGACGGCGTCCTATTTGCAAAAAACAGACTGAACTCATGATATTTCATTTGGTTCAAGCCAGAAGTAAAGCATCTTCTATGGTGACATCACACTCACTTGGTCTAGTTGACATGAGAACAAGAGAGGACTTAGAACATTAAACATAGAGCCAATCCTTAAATCTCTGAGGCTCAGTCTCATGTTTTCTATATTAATATTTGTTTTTCTCATATTTTTTTCGTCCCCTTTCCTGTAGAATGACAACAGAGTAGTGTGGACTCTCACACGCTGAAATCCTGCAACAACAATGAGGATTCAAGGGCAGCCCGAGGGCACGCGGAGGCGCCTTGATTTCGGGGAGCTCAGGAGTGTGGAGATCATCCGAGGTCGCGCGGGATATGGCTTTACCATTGCGGGACAGAGGCCGTGTCTGCTGAGTGGAATCATGGAGGGGAGTCCCGCTTACCTGGTGGGGCTCAGACAGGGAGATCAGATCATGTCCATCAATGGGGCGGATGTGTCGGCGGTGTCGCACGAGGCTGTGGTGCAGGTCATCGGCAGCTGCAAAGGACCCCTACGCTTGGTGGTGTACACGGAAGGCCGAGTAATGGGAAATCCCATCCTTAATGATGCCAAGTTTGGATTCGCTCATAAAGGTAATGTTTTCCAGAAGCCCAGTGTGTTGCGCAGCGTATCGGATGATCCCAGCCACCCCTCCTTTAACTCTAGCCAAGCGGCTGCTGCTAAGCAGAGGCCGGTTTCAGAGCCCGATATGTCGCAGTGGAGTGTTTTAGCCCATGGCTCAAAGAGGGAGGAAGCCTGGGTGAAGGATACCGATTCTGTGTTCACAGACACCGAAGAAGCAAGCCGAGACTGGGCCAATATAAATATGACCTTGGTGGTGGGGTACCTGAGCTCCACTGAGCTGATTTTGAACCCCAGAGAATCCGACGACAACTGTGTGAAAGCAATTCGAGAGAGAATCCGACAGCTGGGCATGGAGCAGGACACCCACACCCTGGTGATGATGAAGATCATGTTTGACTGCGTTCGACTGTGTGACGACTCAGGAGCTGTCTTGGCCGCCTTTCCTGCAGAGAACCTGGTATTAGGAGCTGTTTGCGCCGAAGACCCACGTTTCTTTTGTTTGGTTACCACTGCACACATCATCAATGGCCGTGTCCCTGACGATGGCCCTCTGAGGGCCTCCTGCCATGTTTTTTTTATTGACCCCGACCTGGGAAACCACGACGACCACTTGGGGATTGCTGGTCGTTTTGGCTTTGACTGCACTCCAGATCCAGACGCTATGGGCTGTCTGGAGTTCCCTCAAACCCCCGCAGACGTCCTCCACTTCGTAACGGTTCTCTACAGTGACATGGGGGAAGCCGTGGAAAGGCTTCGGGTCAAGCTGGACGCAGAGGTTCAACACCAAGCCAAGGAGAGTGACGAAAGCAAGCAAGGCAGCACCAGTAGCAACGGGGACAGTGGGATCGGAAATGCCTCTCCCCCCGAGAAGAGAGGAGACAGGGATTTCCCTTCCGAAATCCAAAACCACCCCGAGGCCCACCTCCCCAGCTGTCCTTGGGATTATCCTCCGGCTATAGACCTCACCCAAATAAACCTCTCCAAAGATGGCCGAGGTCTTAATCCGGAGGACAGCTCTGGCACACATTCCCTTTCCGAATCACTACCAGGCCCGGATTCCCTAACTAGCTTTTATGGAGGGCCTCCCCCCAGGCTGGAGTTCCAGTTTAAGCCCCCACCCTCGCCCCTACCTTTGTGTAAGAAAAGCTTCTTCTCAGGAGATCCCCTCAGATGTAGCCAAAGGTGGTTCTCAAAACCTAAGTGGCCTAAAGTACCTCAAGAAACAGCCAACAAAACATGCAGCTTGCCCCCTCAAACCCTAATACCCCCATCGAACCTGCAGTCGACAGATCTCATGATGCTGCCCCCCAGAGAGGAGTGGACCAAAAGGTTTTTGGAACAGAGACAGAAACAGCGGACAGATGGCAGCAATAAAATTGTAAGCACTGCACCCTTTTTTTTTTCTTTTCCTCCAAGTGTGTCGTACAATGACTCTTTGTGTTCATTTGTGTTTGTTTAAGGCCCTGGTGTGCCCAGTTGGTATTTAGGGCCTCCTCCAGGTTAAAATAGGTCACCAATGAATCAGCACAGAGAGGTTAAACTCCTAAAAAGAAAAGTCTTTAGTTTCATATTTAGTAGATGATAGAATGGGAAGTCATTGTTAGGCTGCTTTAGAGAGGTGCTTAAAACGTAATCCAACACTACCACTTTAACAGTCGGTTGTCAGCGTGAAAACAGTTCAGAAAACATCTGGTAGGGTTCTTTCCCACATGATTCGATACATAAGAGTCATCTAACTTTGCGGCGATACGACACAGTCTAGTTCCTTCAGCTAAATGGACCCTATCTACTAGATATTCATTATTCAATTGGTGTTTAAAGTTATACATAAAAATGCCTTTTACATAACAACTATAAACATAACATAAGCACAACATGACTTTGTGTTATGCTTTTATACGAAAAGTGCTTTATAAATAAAGTTTGATTGATTGATAAAACATAGGCATTTTAGGCCTCTTAGACTGTTTTGTGGTTTTAAGTGTCTTTAATTTATTCAGATATTGTTTTGGTGCGCACATCCCGACCCAGCTTTGTCGAAGCGAGCTTGTGATTGGATGTATTTTAGTTTGCATCACGTGTACATGAAAAGGCAGACGGTAGAGACACAACGGGAAGAGTCACAAGCTATTTGATTCCTTTTTACCAACATAATATTGTTCATATCTGTGGTTTTAAACCAATACTGCTGTTACTCTCTGTACTAGATGGGTTTTTCTAAATGTATCTGTTACATCCCTAGAATCACTGATGTCTCTGTCAGAAATTTAAAAAAGGAACTGCAAGTCCGCTTCTGTTGTTAGTTTCCTCTTTGCCCACAAGAGGTCCCTCTGCATCCACATCCCGGTGCTCCTCTGAAGCCAGCATTCACCCGAAGCCGAGTGTTTTCTGTCATCCTCAACCCAGTACGGATACAGGCTCCCGATTAGCCAACGTGTTTGTGAACCCACGCCAATGCGGGGTCCACACAACATAAAGTTGACCCACTCCAGTCTGACATCCACCTACTTTTTCTGGTTCTAGTCTGAGCCGGATCACGGCTTCATCGCGCCCTCCCTCCTCCTCCAGCTCGCCTTAAGATCAGAAAGAAGACAATCTTAGACAGGAAGCCGGGCAAATTACAGGGTTCAGCCCATGTCATGCAGTGGTAATTATCTGCAATTCTTCAACTGCACTTTAAATATTAGGCACAGCCGCTCCAACCATAAGAATAAGGACAGCTGGAATGTTTGGTTTAAAACACCCTGTGGTGGGTTTAATGGATATCTAAGACTTACCAGACTTGAAAGAAACAGTCTGCACTGGGATATTTCCAGGTTATTTTAGTGGCAATTCAAGGCATCACAAACTCCAAACTGTTTTTATCTCCATAAAAAGAAAAACTCTTGCAGTTTAGCATGAAATGTGCATTATTCTAAGTGTTTGATATATATATACCGTAAATATTTTTATGGGGTTAAAAAAAAAGAAAGAAATATTTTCATATTTTACCATGTGATGGACTGGCTTCACCCAGCTGGGGATAGGCTTCAACCCGTTGACCCCAAGAGGGAATAAGCGGGTTTGGAGGATGAATGAACACATTTTCAGATGCTGACAAAAGTTTCAGTAATGTTTGTGTCTTTGTGTTGTCAGACCTCCAGGTTTTGGGGGATGGGAGGGATCCGTGCCTCCAAACGGCGTTCGGCCAAACGTCTCAGCCTGGCTCGATCCCTGGATGACCTGGAGGTAGGCATCATCTTTTTTGTCTTTTCAAAGTGTCAGCTTTCATTTGTGTACGTCTAACGCTATAGCCGGTTTCAAGCGATCCTCCGTACCTTCCATCACGCTTTCTGCTCGCATAGAAGCTGGACTGGTTTTCTATTGGTGGACCTTCACCTTTTCAAACCTTTCATTTGCTCGGCCTTCAGCTGCGTTTGCCGCTTCGCTTGTGGCAGGAGGGTCGCTCACAGAGTGGTCTTTGTTGCACGCCAGAGGCACGGACCAATTTGTTTGGTCGCTAATGAGCGCAACTGCGCCTGCTGACTGTGTGGCGACATGCATTCCCTCGCATTAATGTCAGTCAGGGCCGCTGCTTCCTCAGATGTCTGTGTTACTCATGCGCTGTGAGTCATATTCAGATCATGCACACTCCCGACTTCCTCCATGCTTTTAATTGCTATAGACACACTCAAAACAAAAGCAAATGGTCTTGTTGGATACTTTGGTCCTTCAGAAAACAGACAGCAGAGCTATTCTTTATCTTAACCTCATTCTGAAACTTTCCTGGACGTTGCAATCCCGTGTGACCTAATCCTTGCCTGCTTTACTCACCAAAGTTCAGGTTCAGAAGACAATTTGGATGAGCTTTTGAAGGAGTTATTACAAACATTTTAAGGTAATGGCTGCAACTGAAATGATTGTTAGGTCATCCTGCTGTATCTTGTTGCATTTCTAATGTCAGTTTCTTTTATATTCTTATAAATATTGCATTTTTGAGTTTCTACAGTCTCTCATAGCAAGAATTGGTACTTTTCTACGAGCTTTGGTTTAAGTATGTTTTCAATAATGTGAAATAAGTCTATAGTCTTTGGCGGTCAGGCTCTGGGATGACCTCGGACCCCAGAGGCTAGACACTAGCTGTGTTTACATGGACAAAAGTATTTGGAAAGAATGCCTGATTGGAAGAAACATGCGACATACAAACACGCCGTTCGGAATACTCTGCCCCGATCAGACTCGTTCGGATCAAAATTTCTTTCGGATCAAGATAGGTGGGTGATCCCAATTGTTGATCCGATCGTTTTGCATGTAAACGGTTTATTCCGATCGTGTGTCACTACTGCTCTGGTTTAACGTCGCACATAAACGATGCGGTGCTCCAGAAAAAGCTTTGGAGCGCATACAGGACCAGCCGGCTGCTCCACGCGAGTGAACCGTGTCTGCGAGTAGACAGCTTTGTGTTTGCGGACAGGGGGGTGGGGCTTTGTTACGTCTTTGTTACGGGTGCTTTGTTATAGGGGCGTGTATTGGCAAGAGTCTGGCGATACGATACGTATCCTGATATGCGCCCCGCGATACGATACGTATCCCGATATTATATTATACCAAAACATATTTTCTTTCTTTTTTTTTTTTTTAAATATGACTTTGAAAAAACGAAACCTGAATTTTAATGTCTTCCACTGTAATAAAATGGTCAAATTCAGTTTATTTAATGATCTTAATGTTAAGCACTGCAACTGTATCTCATATATATGATGCGTTTACCAAAGCAAATTCATAGTGCTTTCATTTTGGTAAGTTAAAATATAGAAAGAGAACAGTCAACGTTGTCTGACTTCCACAACAAAATATTTTTCAGTATAAGAAAAACAAAGAATATATGAGCCTTAACCAATACGTTTCTATAAAATGCTGTTTATTTTCAACAATGCTTAATGTAAGTTCTCTAGTGCTTTTAAACGGTTCAGGAGCCTGAATGGTGATTCAAAAATGGGGGGGGGGGGCACTGATTCTTTCCAGAAACAATAAACTGTGATGATGAGGCAGGATGACAGAACGAAGGAAAGTTGCTTTAATGTGACAAAGAAGGTGCTTTGTTTACATATCAGTACCAGTATCAGCACCTTTGCAGCCACGCTTCACACACGGAAGTAATAAACTAACGCTCCACGCCACGATGTCGGCCACATTCCTCTGATCCATCAGGTCGCTAAACTAGAATTCATTGCTGGGAGGTTCTGCAGAACTTTAGCCCGCTTTTTAGCCGATGCTAAGCGCATTAGCCTATTAGCCGCTGCCATGCTTCACTCGTATTTATCTGAGCCGCTAAAAAGCACCACAATCCTCGTTTTTATATGTTGCTGGGAGCAACATGGCTCAGAGCTTCTGTTTGGTATCCATCCCAAGTAAAAACGCAGTAGTTCATGTTTCATAACAACATAACAAGCTGCCTCTGTCGGCAGTCTTCCTGTTGTTTTGTGCAGAGTAGAGCTGCTCTAAGTGGCTCAGTGCGCTCTGCTGCCAACTAGCGGTCGGAGGGTGAAGTGGACAACAAGAGTCAGACACTGAAGGACACTCAGAAATAATTAAATAAATATCGTTCTGGCAACATTTTGAATCGATACAAGTATTACCAAATGAACTTTCGCGATATTTTGCCGAATCAATTTTTTCTTACACACGTACTTTGTTAGGCTTCCGTCCCGCTGCTCTTAGAAACTGTTCAAACAGTCACGTGGATTTGTGTTTCCAATTGTGTCCCGACAAAATAAAGGCTGATGTTATTCCCACATATTTACATGCAGCCAAGATGCAGATTGCGGCATTTCCCGCATGGATTTTGTGTTCATCAAAAAAGGCTAATGTTGTTAACCTTCTTAGCCTCCTAACCCTGGCTTCTTCAGGCTCCGTTCTTCCACAAAAAAAGCACTGACCACAAGGATTTAAAAAAAAGAGCGAACAAGCGCTTCATAAAATTCATAACATTAATTAAAGCACGTTTAGAAGATCATCTCATATATTACCAAGCTGCTGCATAAATGTATGTGGCATCTCGGTTTGTTTACAGCGGGAATCATTTCCTCTTCCGGTATTTTCAACACTACCACGTATGCATATGACATCATCCATTTGGGTAAAGTAAAAACATATAACAAAGACTAATCCACTGTCTTCTGACAACTTTGATCATTTATAAAAAAATATGTTTATATACATTTTTTTTAATTAATAATTGTTCAAATGCAATGCATTGTGGTCTATATTTGCTAATTTAGTAAGCATGGACGCACACTAGTTTTTCACAGAGACTTCTGGGAAATTTCTAGGACACTGGATTTCAGAATTGTAGATTTGGATTCTTAAATGCATCTTTCAGTTGATGCTCAGTCCTTATCTGATCATCATCAATTTTTAATCTGCCCAGTTTCCTCTTATACCTCTATGCATTCTATCCAACTTTGGGAATTGATTTTGCTTTTTCATTGTTCTCTTTAGTTTGACTCGTTTTATGCTTTGTTTCGAAGCAACATTGCCTTTTGTAGACATTTTTTAAGCTTTTTACCTACTGTGGTTAAAGTTGGGTAAGGGGTTGGTTTAAGAACAGAGTGATTGTCAAGATCAGGTGTTTAACTTCCAACTCGTTGACTGATTGAGCAGCAAATCTGCTTTTTAGGGGGTTATTTTGGGGAAAATGCACTAGACGTCTGTACACAAGTCTTCTAATTGGCTGAGATGTAAACAGATGAGACTATAGGTATATTTCAATGCATCGATGTAACAAGAACATAGTTAGCAACCTGTAACCAGTGATTTCAAAATCTCACAAAAACCAAAAAGTCGGTTCCTGCAACTGAGGTAAGTTTTACAGAAACATGGTTTCCTTAGAAGGGCTGCACGGAAGCGTAGTGGCTAGCAACAACTGCCGGCCAGTATCCAACCTGTCATTTTTAAGCAAAATTTTAGGAAAATTTGTTTTTATTCAACTGAATGATTTTATTAATAAAAATAAAATTGTAGAAAAGCTTCAGTCTGGTTTTAGACCTCACTCCTTTACAGAGATGGCCCTTGTCACAAAGAAGGCTAATCAAATATGAAATAGGAGTTACAACTTTATACCTATCAAGCAAAATACAAAAAAAAGTTGACAGGTTTTCGAGCCAATTTTATAATTTTTTTCCCCTTATTTTCAAGTCCCGGCTGGGGGACGTGAAAAACACAACATCAATGGGGGACCTTTCTGTGTGGAGTTTGCATGTTCTCCCTGTGCATGTGTGGGTTTTCTCCAGGATCTCCGGCTTCCTCCCACCGTCCAAAAAACATGCTTCATAGGTTGATTGGCAACTCTAAATTGTCCATAGGTGTGAGTGTGAGAGTGAATGGATGTGTGATTGAGGATATTCTACCCTGCGACAGACTGGCGACCAGTCCAGGGCATCTCTTGCCTACGCCCAAGTGGCCAGGATGGGCTCCGGCAACCCCGTGACCCCGAAAGGGAAAAAACGGTCAAGAAGATGAATGAATGAAGGAATTTTACTGCTACATTAGTAATTTAGAATTAATTTAGACTGTTAACGAGTGTCTTTTTACCCTTGGTTGGGGTGTTTGTGTTCGTGTTCCCAAAATTTCGGCCCTGCCTGTCCTCTGGCATCTCTTGTTCTGGGTCTGCCCACGTCGGGCACATTGGTCTGGGGGGTTGGGGGACTTGGAGGTGCTGGGGATGAGTTGCGTTCGTGCTGCTTAGATGCTGACACCCCGGCCAGCAGTTGGTCAGGGCGGACGGCGCCTTCCGGGTTCTCTCTTCTTTAGCTTTTTATAATTATTTCTCTTTTTTAATTTGTGTTCGTTTTTGTGTATTTCATTATGAGGGGCTTATTTTATTGTTTTTATTGTATGTGTGGGGATTGGTGTTTTAGTGTTCTAGCTTCTTGTTTGTTTTTATGTACAGCACCCTAAGCTGTTCTTTTTTCATGAAAGGTGCAATAGAAATCAAGTTAATTTTAGTATGAATTTAGCCGATTTCTTGTATGCATGAAACTTGTGGCGATATGCTTCGGGCACTAGTTCATGTGCCCTCAAAATGGTTGCTTTTACCACATCAAAATCCCAACTCTCTTTAATAGAAAAAGCAGAATGCACTTCTAGTGCTGTACCCACAAGTTTACATTGGAGTAGCAAACTCCACACATTTTTCGGGCATGCCAAAGTGGCTGCAATGCGCCGAAAAGCGCTGAAATACTAGTCCACCTTAGATTCTTGAAAACTTTGAAAAAGAGCAATTTATTTACTTACTTAAAACATTTCATGAGCAGTGGATGTTAAGGGGACATCAGGGGCTGCTGGTTTGACTTTTTGCGTCTCCAAAGCCCGCACTTGCAAGTGCATTAGCTCTACTTCCAGAGTATTCGTCTAAAGCTCCACTTTCTTCATCCAAAGGATGAGTTTTAAATCCTGTGGCAACCCCAGCCTGGAGCAATGTAATTGGGACAGCCCCTGCATTGGCAACGGCTGCAGGAACTTCCGCACCTGCCTCCGCCTGATCGGGGTTAGTGGTATTAGCAACAGCTGCAGCAGCCTCCACTCCGGGGAGTCTGGAGGAGTCTCCTCCAAGTCTGCAGGGTTAGGGTTAGTCTGCTCTTTTAATTTATTTATCAAAATGCTCTTGATCTCAGGTTTGCGTACTACTGAGGAAACGTGGCAATAATCAACAGATTGGCTTTTTCTAGTGTCATCTAATTTCTATTTGTTCAAACAATGAGTAACAAAGTTATTTCATTTAAATGCTATTGTCATGTACAAAAAGATAACTGCCAACCACACTTAACATCCAAGTACAATACAAATTATACAAAACTCAAATAGACCAATTACCAACAAAATTAAATTAATCCATATGGTTACCCATTCCAGACTTAGAAGACTTGTATGTAGACTTATAGACTTTTATGTAGACTTATAGACTTTTATGTAGACGTATAGACTTGTATGTAGACTTATAGACTTTACGGTAGACTTTCTAGACATTTATGTAGTTTTCTAGACTTGTTTGTAGACTTATATGTAGACTTATAGACTTTTATGTTGATGTATAGACTTGTATGTAGAACTAAAGACTTTTCGGTAGACTTTCTAGACATTTATGTAGCTTTCTAGACTTGTTTGTAGACTTATAGACTTGTTCGTAGACTTTTATGTAGATGTATAGACTTCTATTTAGACTTCTAGACTTATATGTAGTCTTATAGACTTGTATGTGAACTTGAACATTTGTACATGGCTTCATAGACTTGTATATGGACTTGTGGACTTCTATGTGGATGTATAGACTTGCTTGTGGCCTTATAGACTTGATGTGATTGCGTACACCTGTAGGTGGCCATGGCACATTGATTTAAGACACATATACCTTGCTCTTTTTTTTCTAGTTTCACATTTACTATTGAAGGGAATTTGTTCCTAGCATTCACATCGAACACACAAGTCTTTGCTCATGTTCATTACCACTCATATCTGGCTGTGCAAATCTATGTCTGGGCATGTCAAGGAATGTACTAGTTTGGGTCCTCCTCCTCTTTCCAGAACTTGTCAGAGCACTCCTCCGGCAAAAACCCTGACATCACTGTATTGGTGCGGCCGCTGTGAGCCATTTCTTGCTCATCTGGTTTGCAGCTCGATTCAGACACGTTAAGCCTCAGCAGCTGACGGTGCGTTCAGCTTTTTAAGACCATTAGCCTCTGTTTGCACTGACTCCGTCTGAACTACACGTGTATTAATGTCAATGTGATCCATTAGCAGGAGTGTCATTCAGAGGAAACTTGTTTCTTTTCTCTTGCTTGAACATCCCCCTCTTCTTTTAGGTGTAGATACATTAGCAGCTCTTGTTTGCGCACATGTGGGTAATAGATCCATCCTGTGGGTGTAGCAGAAGACACACAGACAGGGAGGGGGTGTAAATAGAGAAGGAAAGAGGAGGAATTCACAGGGAAGGGAAGGAGGGAGGGAGAGGAACCGGCAGTGGAGGAAGAGAGAGGGAGCTTTTGAACTCCCAGTAGCTGTCAGGATTTTCGGTTCATCTGCACACACTCCTTCTCCTTCTCCTCCTCCTCCTCCGCGTGCAGCTCTTGTGTCTGCCTTGCAAACAGACTCGCGCCGTTGAGATCCAGCCGATGGACTCCTTTACGCACAGCAGCAGCCGCAGGAAACAGCGCTGAAGACGAGCCTGGCACCCAGCGCCATACATGGAGCAAATTTTAACTCTTAACTCAGTAAGTGATGAAATCCCCTTATTTTGTCTGATGACTCCGCCGACTTTTCTCCCTGCCGTAGCTGCATAAACAGCTTGTGTGGTCTTTAAGGAGAATGCTTTGACCCATGTGTCGTGTGACACACACCGCACTTCTGTATAAACCAACACTACAGCAAGAGGTGCTTCTGCAGCAGAACGCGCGCTGACTTTTTTGGCGTTTTAGGACACCCAATAGGCTCATTCTCCATAAATGCACTCTGTTGCACTTGCCCTGAGAAATGACCCCCAATCCGCTGTCAGGTAGCCGCACTCAGAGAAGTCTAAGTCGGTGTGAAGGACCCTGAGATGTGAGCTCGTTGCTGCCAGATAAAATCAAGCCTACAGTGGATGTTCATCGCCATTGCGCTTTGAGGTCACCGCGTTACAGCCAGCTGTTTACTTTGAACTCGACACGGTCGCCTCTGGTTTTACTTCAGCTCTGATTTGTTTTGCAGAAGCCCGTTTCTGTTTCCAATCACTGCCCTTTCATTGTTTTCGTCTCGCCTTTAAGGCTTTCTTGTTCATAAATGAACTTCACTGCACCATAAGTTGTCTGATGTTTCTGCTCGTCAAGGTGCAATTTCTTTTTTTATGTGTGATGGGTTTTTCTTTTTTTTTTTTACATGAGATGATGTAGTTGTGAAGATTAGAAGCATGGACCAGCTCTAGAGTGTGGGCGGACAGTTCTGCTCAAAAAAACTGTCCTTAGGCTAGCATTAAATGATGCACAGACCGTACAGTACAAGCACAGCAAGCTCCCTTACTGTCTTGCATTTTTTTCCCCCCCTGAAGCTGTTTTTGATTGCACATTGATGGACTGAAACCCACAAAGTGGTAAAAAAAAAAACCCAAGGAAGACACCAGAAGTTGTGCAGTGGGCGTTCTCGTTGCTATGAGCATGCAACAGTCACCAGCCAGATGACCAGATGTGGCTGTTGGCTGCTGAGTTTGCTGTGTGGTTACACTGTAACCACAAAAATACAGGCTATCTATCACTGGACATCCATATTTAAGAAACAGTTGTTTTTTTTAGTCAAGACCAAGGATTAAACTTTGAGAATTGATTGATCCCTATTTGTTTTTTTGTGGTTTGTCCTCCTTAGTATAACTAACATTTACTACCCTGATTTTATGCTTCACTTAGGGACAAACTACTACAAGAGTTTGTGGAGATTACTCAACCAGAACCAATGTCTTCTCCTCTGTGTTGACAGTTTGGACATAGCTATCTTACGTGTGTCGACTTGGCGTGTTCAATCTTTTTTTTTAACCTAAACACCCAGAGCTAAACACATGAGGCATGTTTGGGCCTGTTTCCTTCGTGTCCCTGCTTAAATGAACTGAAATAGGTGTGAATGGGGGATCTTTCCAGGCTTGGATTGATGCAAAATCTTTTAGCTCCAAGCTGGGGGTCTTATTCTATCAGGCCTTCGTTGATTGACAGGGCCTTTTGTTGGCTTTAATTCTTAACCCCCAGCTTTTCTCTCATAGTCAAAACAGAAACCTGCTCTTAAAGTGAAAGAACTGTGTGTCAAATGACTCATCATAACATATTTTAGTTAATTGAAAGACGATTGGCTGAGCAGCATTAATAAGTGTGTCAGATAGACAAAGCATCCAAATTATGTAATCAAAAGGTTCCACTAAGCCAAACACAGCCAAAATGAGAAGATGCCACCTACTGTAGATTCCTATATGAAAGTAAAAGCTTTCAATTGAAAAACGCACTACTTACAGTAATTCTAACAGATGCTTTGGGTAGTACTGTTAAGACATTGAGACTAGATGGAGGAAACATGTTACGTGTTCTGAGTTGGCACAATGTGGGTCCATCTTCAAACTGCTGCAGAGTGATGGGCACATCTGTCCATCCCTGTAGGGGCCAGATCAGATTTGTGTGACACCTGGAGACAGCCCTTTAACTTCCGGGTTGAAGCACGTTTAAAATCAAAAGTGGCTTGAAACAGGTCAGGTCCCCAATAATCACCTGGAGTTTGTTATACACAGCAGATGTCAGTCTCTCCTTAGTTTGAACTTAAAAATAAATGAATACATTTTTTAATCATTTTGTAGATCTAATTTTCTGTTGTGTTTTTCTTTTACCCTCTTACACCAGAGCTTTTAACTCCACTGTTTAAATTCTTTCAATTACCGTAACTCTTCAACCGTCTTGAAGTGGAGAAAAGCAGCTTTGCGCTGATATGCAACACTTTACAGTAGTTTAGTCCCTAGGCAATCGATGTCAATCAGCAGATTTTGTTATGGAGGAAAGTTGGTAGACATCAATTCAAAGCAGTTGATTCACGTTGATCGCATAAATGGTCAAAGAGTTACGGTAGGTCAAAGAGCATATGTTATGTAGGTGTCACTGGTGACATCTCTGGTCTTAAAGGGTTGAACACTACTGTGTTCAAATTTTATAAACTTCACCCTTGTGTTCTATATTTAACCCCAAACTGCACTCAAACAGCGTGGTGGTCTTTGATTGACACTTGATCGTCAAATCCTTGGCTATGTTGTTTGTCTCACCAATTTTTTGGAAAAGGACTGGATCATTGACTTCAGAGCTGTCCGAGATGCATCAGATCTAAAACCGTCTATTTAAATTGAAATAAACCAGTAGGTCAAGTGACCACGCAGTTTGTCCAACGGTTTTACAATTATGGCTATGTACCCTTAATGTTTGGACAGTATATGTTGTGATCAAACCAAAAAAAAAATGAACTCTTCTATCAGTAGAATGTTTATTGCTTATCCCTGATATTTTTGTGTTAGTCAGAAAAGTCCCAAAAATATTTGGAAAGACTTCTCATATTGAATTTTTAGGTATAAAACGACCCCTTAAAACAGAATCAGTTAATAAATGTTTATCATTTATTAATATTATTTTCAGTAAAATTCACGCAAACTACAAACTTAAAAAGTTAACCTGGATTGTACCCGCCGTTACTTTTTTTACAATTGGACTAAAGATCTGTGTTTTTCAAAAATCTTTGCCTACAAAGTAAGCATTTACCTACAGATTGCGGTTTATTTCACTTAATTGTCAGTACTTGTTAATTCTCTTGTTTTTTTTTTGTGTACTTACATATATCCCATCACAACAAAATCTAACTTTTTTTCCCTTAAATATTGCACAACAAAGCCTTCCTTTGGTTCTGTGGAAACTTTGTGGAGACTCGCAGAGCTAATTATAAGTGTCAAGTTTCAGGTTGGAAATTCCATTTGTGTTTTGTACTTTTTTTTATGGCAAAGAAAGGCATCGGTGGGAGGTTGTGGTGGCATCTCATGTGGTTGATCTACCCTAGCCCTTCAGGCACATGGGAGCAAATCCCTCTCTGATAATAAACTGGGGGGGTTGATCAGTGGTTCCTGTGTCCCTCCTGAATGTGGTGGAGTTCAGCTGTGTCTTAAATCAAACCTTTTATACTTACTTCCTATCTAGAATTTACGCCACCCAGTTGGATCACGAACAAATTATTACTCCTCTGCTCTTTAATACACAACAAAAGCTAATTTTAGCAATTGCTCAAATCTAAACTTAGAAAAAAATGTATTTAGCTAGCAGAAAAGGCTGCAACGTGTTGTCATAATTGATATGTACCATAAACATGTTGATGGTTCATAATATATGATCTTGTTACATAAACACTGTGCAAACAACAGAGGTACAATAAAAGAAAGGGGCGGAACTATTGTCTATTTAAGTTTTTTCTCTGTGGTTTTTCAGACTGTTAAATGTCTTTGGAAAAGCGCGTCGTTCAGGATAAATGACTTGACAAGGCCAAATAATTCCAAACTTAACTCTTTCACACCAGAGAAGTCGCCGGCGACACCTAGATAACACGCTTTTTTTACAGACCGTAACCCGTTTATGCCATCAACATAAAACAGCTGATTCTGTCTCAGAGAAAAGAGGCTTTTTATATTGGTTTTGCCCTCATATGCAACATTTTACGTTAGCTGCTTTGCTCCGCTTTGGAATCCGATGGAATTAGGTTAATTGCATAAACAGTTGAAGAGTTACGGTAGTTGAAAGAATGTCAACACTGGAGATAAAGGTCCATAAGGTAAACGTCATGGGGTTGCTAGCATTGTAGCATGATGCTAGCAGCAGTTTGCGAAGCTTTATTTTAAAGAGTAACTAAAACCAGAGCCGAAGATCGTTTCTCACTCACGTCAGTAGATAGAGACAGAAATAAAGCTTCCCAAATGTTTGCAACTAATTAAGAAAATCCAAACTTTCAGCTGCGAAAAACCAACACTTAAGCAACAAGAAGTGGTCGATATAGCGGACTGATTAGAATAATGGCATTTTAATCCACGCCACAAAATGGCAGCACCCATCTGCTACGGATTACCTGTTTGGGTTAGGGAACAGGCAGGAGGATTAGTTGCGATCAGAAGGATTAAGAGATGAAATGTGGCTTGATGATGGCCTCGGTTTACATGTAAATCACTCTTGTAAGTCTTTTGAACGACTAAGATTACATTTAAAAGGCTGGATTGCTTTTGTAGTCAGTGTTTGATGGAGCATCTTCATAAATGGAAGCACACTTTTGTCCTTTAGGCTAGGGATCTTGAATCATTTGAATAAGTTTGAGTCATTAGAAAGACCATAGGTCCCTAACCTTTTGCACTGATGTGCATACATCATCTGGAAGACTTCCAGGTTTTGATCTAAGTTATTCCTCATCAGATGATACTCAATATGATGGACATTAATCGGAATCTGTTAAAATGTCCCGTCAGTTGCTCTTCAACTTTCAAAATAAAAGTGTTTACACCTAAATATTGTCAGAGGACTTTCTTCCTCTCGCACCCAAACTCCTTGCATGGTTTAGAGAGAAGCATGTCTCCCAATCTTATCAGCTTACCCCGCCCTTACCCTCCCTCAAAAGGAAGTTGCCCCCATGCTTGATTCTTTGTTGATGTTATTTTCAGTGGTTGGTTTGTCTTCTGCCGCAGATAGCAGACTTAGATAATTTTCAAGACTAGGTTAGGAGGATTTCCATGGCTATACCTTCCTTGTGTATTTTTTTAATCTATTTGTTGGATGACAAATCTAGTTTTGCATCATAAATGCAGTTTGTTTGCATAAAAAAATGAACGTTTGAGATTTCAAAAGAGATTTTACTTCCAAGTGCTACAATATTCTCTGACCTTTCCTAGTTATGTGACCTCATTATTATTGATAAGTCGCCAAGCAATAGATGTTATTTTCACACCAAAATGCCACCATTTAGTGTACAAACCAGTAAAGTATTTCTGCTGCTATTAGACCTCAAATTCATCATTTTAGTCTAAGAATCAGAATGTATCTTCAGTGCTCTTTTCTTTAGGTGAAGCCCCACAAAAATGAAACCTCAGGTATTTCCTATTTTCTCTTCCAAGGTAATGTAATGTCGTTAAGCAGGAAGCTGAGCTCTTTATCAAATAAAAGCCTCATTTCTTCTTGGATCACTGCGATATGAGGTCCTGCAGGCATGCACAGCGTTAGGATCATTGCGCGGAAAATGCATCGCCGATTAACAGGATGACTCCAACCTAACAAAACAGAAAATAAAAGACAATCCACTGGCATCTGCACCAAAATGTATGTTCAAACCATCCAAGTGATCAAAGAAGCTCTCTAAATTGGCCGCACAAATGAAAGATCCGTCATTGAAGCTACTTCCAGTGGATGCCTGAAGCGGTTGAGTTTGGGTTGGTAGAAATTGTTAGAAGTTATTGTGTTGGAAGACGATCCGTTCCTTCCTCCTTTTCACTCTTTTCTAATTATATCAGCTCACACCGCTCCTGAGATACGCGCCACTTCTCCCTGCCAACCAGGAACCGAACGCACAAATCAAACAACTACGCTAGTAATAAATAAATAAATAAATAAATAAATCCATCACAAACAGAAGGGGGTGGTTATTGAACGTCTCATCCGGTCATCACGGCAAATTTGACTTCAAAGATGGCGTTTCATCTCTGAGCCACCTGCGCTGGAAGAACAGCTGGGAAAAAGAAAAGTGAAATCTCACCTCGGGAGAGAACCTCCCCCCACCCCCCAAAAAGAAGTATTTTTTGTTGCACGAGTTCAAGAGTTCCATTTCTGGACGCCCAAACTTTTACTTACACTGACGAAGAATTCATATGGCTTCAATTTTCCAGGGTGCCTGTTTCTTGTGTCTTTCATGAAATGCACCAAAAGAGAGGGTTTGTGGACCCTTGTGGTTTTTAAGTGTGTGTTTTTTTTATGGGGGGGGTGTGTGTTAATTCCTCTGATTCCTTCTTGCCTCTGTGGCATAGTCAGTATGTATTGTCAGCTCCGTTCCCATGGCAACAGCCGCCGAGTAAGGGAATCTTGCTTTCCTGTCGTCCTGCTTGTTTCTCCCCCCTTTTTTTCTTTTTTCTCTCTCTGTCCTATTACCTTGTCAAATCTGTGCCTCCTACTCCCTCCCTCTTTTTTCCCTTTCTCCAACTTGTACAGACATGGTTTGTGGAGATTTGGGTGGAGAGTGTTCAGGTATGCGTTTGCACACACACACACATATTTTGTCTGCATGCTGCTAGTGTAACAGACCAGGGAACAATGAGTCTTAAAAAGAGACTCTCCTTCAAGAGGAGCTGGAACTTTAACTTTGTAAGTAGACAGTGGCTCGCCCGGTTGAGCCTCCTCTTCCTCAACAGGATAAAGCCAGGAGCCGCCTTTTCTTCCGTCAGCTGTTTTTCTCATTAATCTCCTTCTTTGGTAGCGCATCTCTGCCTCTTTCTTTGTGGGGCTCTTCCTCTTTGAACAGCTGCTTGAAACGATCGGCGCTCCTGCTCGCTTGTTTGTTTGTTTGGAGGCTTCAGACCTGTGTAAAAGGGAACTTTTCCGAGCAGTAACCAGGAACCGGGAATGTGTAAAGTCAACGTTTAAAGACGGGGACGTGTCTAAACAGGTTTCAAAGTTGAAACATTTTAACTTTGACAAAAAAAGTTTGACAAGTAGGGAAATATTGTGTCCTGTTGATATGGTATCACCTTCAGCCTCTTCTCCATGGAAACGTCAGACCGTACGGCCAGGTGGATCCACCACCGCCGTAAAGGTTTCAGACTAGACAACTGAAGTACTGCTATTTTCTGCACCATCGTTTGACTTTGGCATTGATCTGATTGACAATCTGAAGTGGATGACAACATTCCAGGTAGACAGCGAGAAGTGGTACAGACTGAGTCGCCCACCCCGCAGCCGTTTGTGCACAGAGGTGTTAGCAGAGGAAGGGAACGGACGTTCAAGAGGCGACAATCTCATCGGGTCATCTCTGCGACCAATCCTGTAGGCAAGAGAGCAGATTGTTAAGCGCACAGGGTGGTGTGTGTTTGTGTTTGATCAAACCCCCTCAAGGATCGAACCATTTGTTTAGGAAGCTTTTTTTTTTTTTTTTTTTTTTTTGCGTTCCCATAATAATATTTGAAAGTAGCCCCAAACTAACCATACGGCTAAATAATAAAGTGAAGATTTTCCATATTTTTCCAGCGTGGTTTGATGTTGGATGCCTCTTCCTTGTAAGGAGATCGGTTAAACAATGCGGTATTGCATCAACTCTGAGGATGAATAATTCTTACTCTTTCGCTTCCCTATTACATATTTCTAAAACAAACCTAATGTGTCATGAAGAGCTGTCAATAGTTCATGCCTTAGTCACAACTGTCCTTATGGGGCAAAAAACTTGACAAATGTGTTTGAGCCATGAAATTTAAAAAATTGTCGACAACTGAGTGAAAATGTTCATGCACATTTTTTTATTTACTGCAAACGACCGGTTGTAGTGAAGACTTAAACAAGACGTAAGGGTGGAGTAGATGAGACGCAGGCAGGTTGTATAGATTTTTCTTTATTTTTTTTCAGTCTCCGCACAGCACAAGGGGCCTCTCGGTACTGTTCAAGTTAGAAGTGCACGCTCCTCGTGCACAGTCTGTTAGAAAAGAGGAAATTAGACCATCAGAGTGTAGAATGTCTGCGTTCTACAGGCACTTTTGTATCACCTGCACACGCAGCCTTTCAGTACAGGAGTTAGTCCCTTATCTCATAAGTGTGTGCAACTTCCATTACCGGAACAAATACTTAACGATACACTTACCACACGCATGACGATGGCATGTTCCATTTAGCCCCACAAACCTCAAAGGAACTGCAAGACACACCTGCGCTCCTCTTAAGATGTGGTCTACGACCCTTTACAGACCTGGACAACGCAAAAACCCACAGCACCCGTACGGGTCAAACCCCTAACAGGTGCATGTGACCAAGCTATAAGCTGGACTTCTCAGGGTTCAAAGAAATGGACTTGACATTTAGCGTACATTATTCCAAATCTTGATATCCTCGCTTGTATCAAAGGCTGAGCTGTTTTTAGATCTAAAGAGACACATGGATTGAGTGGGTGTTTCTGTGTTCCAGCTTCACGTTGGTCCTCATCCCACCCATGATTACTGTACACATGCAAACCACCACAGAAGTGGTGGCCTGCTGCTGCAGGGCTGGACTCCTCATTAGGCCTGGGCGATAAATCGATCAAATGAATTAATTCGAATTTTTTGTTAAGGGCGATTTCAAAAATAACTAAATCGAGTTTTTATGTGGCGCATTTTTGGCCCCCTAGAGCTTCCGTAGCGTTAGTTTCACACGGCCAACACGCAACGATCGACACAGGAAGCAGCTAGCGACAGCATGGCTACCGGGGACGTTTGTTCCCAAGAAAGGAATAAAATCATCTCTTGTTTGGAACTGGTCTGGGTTTACTGCTACCGACGTGGAGGAATAGACCCCCCCCCCACGCTGCCTAAAGCCCGTCGGAGTCAAAGGCTCTCACGCGCGCTGTCGCGTGGCACGCGCTCAGTCCTCTTAAACACACACGCGCCCTGACACACACATACTGATTCTACAACGCCTGTACAGTTAGTTAGTTGTTACTGCGTTGTAATTATTACTTTTACTGATATATTCATTTGCGACGCGGCGGCGTAGGATTTTGTTTTCGGAGGAGGCGGCCGCGAGGGGGGGGGTGACCTCTTCATCATCATCTCCGTGGAGAAGACGGGGTTTTTTAATTTAATTATAACCTTAGAGCCCAGATATGAGCTGTATTGTTAATCCTTTAGAAAATGGTGCTACTGTCAAGGTGAATGTTTGTCTCCTTTTAGTCTAGACTACAAAGTGGGACTTAAACACAGCTGGGACTTTAAGTAAAGAAGTAACCTTTTTGTTTTGGATAAGTGAAAACAAGTTTAGAATAACAAAATTAGACAAAAACAAGAAAAAAATTATATAAAACAACACAAACTTATTTAAACATAAGTCCAAAAAGGGAGTAAGAAGAAAAATTTTATACTTAACTTTGATTCCAAGAGCGTGTTCATTTATTATTTATTCATCCCAGAAATGGGGGTTGCATTTGTCTTGGGTTTGATTAAATAAAAGCAACATTTGCTTGAACTTGTTTGCTGTTTGTACTTATTGCTTTCCTTAAGTAGGGTGGAGGGGGGAAAAAAAAAAAATCGGGAAAAAATCGGAAATCGAATTAAAAATAATAAAATCGGAGATTTTATTTTTAGGCCATATCGCCCAGCCCTACTCCTCATGGAGGAGTTGTAAAAAAAAAAGGCAGTGACAGACAATTAGTGGCTCGGCGGTCTGTGTCTGATAGAGTTTTTACATGTGGAGTTCTGTGTCTACCATTGCTTTATGTGGGCAGGAAGACATCCACAAAAGAACCGGCCGGGTTTTTGTGTGTGTGTGTGTGTGTGTGTGTGTGTGTGTGTGTGTTTAACAAAACAACCACTATTGTGGCCCTTCAACAGCCTGGTGATCTGTTTAGGGTGTACCTCATCTTCGCCCAAGAGCAGCTGGGTTGGCTCCAGCAACCCCATGACCCCAAATAGGATCCAGCAGGTTCTGAAAATGGATGGATGGACCACTATTGTTCTTTTATTTTTTTTTTCCTTTTCTATCTTTTTTCTACATCCCAGTTCGCTAAATGAGGAGCACTGCAGCAGAAAAACCTTGTGCTTTTTCTGCCAGCTTAAACCTAAAGCTTGGAAGGAAACGCGTATTATCAGCCTTGAACATTCACACTTTGAAGTGGCAACTCTGTAAACACTTTTCTGGAAATAGTCTTCCCTTTTTATTCAGATGAATCCACCGACGCATCAAGAAGCGAGTGTTCTTGGACAAAGTTTTTTTTAGATGTTCTCCACGTTTAATTAAAACCGTGCCAACCCCGTCTAAACTTCTTTTAATTAGTCTTAAAAAACATCGTTTTAGTTCAGTACTGGACAATTTTTGATAAATAATCGCATACGGAAATGACCAAAAAATTCATGTATTTATCTGTGTATTCTCCTGTTAATTTGTTTTTTCAGAAATCGCTACATCTCCCCTAGAACATTGGCTTTTACCTTGACTTCCTTTCTTTTTTTATGTCGATCAGATACAGCTGACATCAGTGCAGAAACACTCAAAGGATAAAGCTTCTCAACAGGCTGTGAAGACAGTACCGTTTCCCTAAGCAGGTTTTTTTTTTTTTTTTTTTGGTTCTTATCTTCTGACTCAACCTCAAGACTCAACATTTGCTCAGTTTTGAGGTCTTCGTAGGCAGAGCAAATACAGATTTAGACTTTTCCTTTTTTTTTTTTTGCTTTTGTCTTCTAGTCAGGGACCTTCTTCCATGTGTGAAGCACTCGGTGCTTCATTTGCATGTGAGCGGAGGGCCGTCGCACACGGAGACGGCCTCTTCAGCCCACTGCCTTGATGAGCTCTTATCAATGTGACTGCAGTTAGCAGGAATGCAAACAGTTGTGGATGTGTGGGCATGCGCGTGTGTAGAAGAGGGCACTAGAAACTGAAGTCCAAACAGGGAGGTGTGAACAGCTGTGGGTCCACCCACTCGCAGATCAATTGGTGCGTTTAAGGTCCCAAACTCTTGAGAGCCAACCCAGCAGAGACACACTCTTCAGGGACATAAGCCAAGAAAAAAAAAAAACTGCTCGGATGTCTGCAAAAACTCATGGTTTAGTGTCTTTTCTCAACGCCGGAGGTCATGAGGGCAGCTTCTCACTCATGTCTCTCTTTGTTTTCTTCCAGTCTGCGGCTTCTTCAGATGGTGGTGAGTACAAATCCTTTTTTTTCTTTTAAAACCCTAAAAAAAAAATCCGGAAAATGACAAAAAACAAACTTTTATTTCATATTTTCTAAAGTTTTCTGTAAAAAAAAAAACTTCCTCTTGGGTTCTTTCCCTTCCTTTGTTCATTTTCCCACTCGATCCTTAAACCCGTAAAATGGTCTGGTAAAACATCTTTCTTTAAGTAAGACTCGCCGTCGGCATCATGCCTCATTAACGATGTTTGCTTGGGGTGTTTTTTGGGATTTCCATATATTAATGGAGCTTGGCTGCACTGGTATGATTCATAGCACTTAGTATCAGAAGAAAAGGAAAAAGGGGGGAAATTTCAAATTTTGTTTCGACATCGGAAACTAAAACACAAAGAATGTGGAAAGAAAGAAGTCCGTCTGCCTCCATTATATGAATAGCGTGGGAAATAAAAGCAACAAGCTGTTCATCACTTGGTAAACTGACAATCTGTAGGTGTGATTGCGCCTATAAAAGCAGAAGTTTAAACAAACAGTCTATGGGGGGGGCAGATGGAAAGCCATGTTTGCCGCCTGTCAATCCGGAGAAAGGTCATATTACATTTTCTATTGTGTGTTGAGGATCCGTTATTTAGAGAATATTTACAGTTTGAAGGAATTCCAGACAAGAAGTGGATGTACCCGCCAATCATGTCATGGTCAGACCGCAACGTGCCTGAGAAAGCAAAAATGAAAAAGTGAGACTGATAGAGAAAAGGGCAGAAGACTGGAAATGAGGAATAATTGAATTAATTAAAATAATTAAAGTGAGCTTGGACATCATTTGATTGGTTGGAAACATGGGACTACGGAACATCACAGCTACAGATCTAGAACTTATTTTTTTTGTAGACACAAGGGATCTAGATTTAAAGGTTTTGCCAGAACTGGGTCATTTGATAGCCCAAATATCCCATGTATCCTTGAAGGTCCAAGACAAGAAGCTATCATAGAAAAGCCCTGCTTTATCAGAGCTTGAAAAACCTACTGAAGTCCTGTAGTTTTTTAATGACTAACTTTATTGTCAACAGTGCCACTACTTTAGCAAGAAAATATTAGAAAACAGCACTGTCTTTAAGTTAGAAATAGAGCTAAATAAATACAAATAAATCATATACAGAAAGTCTGAGGTGATCTCAACATTTTTCAAATACAGCAGAGTCTCAAGTCACTGCTTATGGAACGTCACGTCACTGTCAGATCTCACCCTGCAGCATGATAAAAGATGCTGTAAATGAACTTAAAGCATTGTTTTAAAGAATAGGTGTCTTCAGGATAAAAGCTGGAATTATCTTGGAATCTCTTCATTTTCTCAGTATATTTCTCAGTAACATTTTTTTGTACTGTTTAGTTTTCATAAACTTATGCCTTTTAGTAGCTGGATAGGCTCCAGCGACCCTAAACAGGCTTTAGAGCGGATTTAGGATTGGATGGGTGGAATTCCTCACAACTATCAATTATTTTGCATTAATTTGCTTATATATGCATACTCTAAAGGTAATTCTATATCTACTGTCTTTTACAACAGAAGAAGAAGTATAAGGATGTAGCAGTAGATGTGGTAAAATTATACAGTAGAGAAGGAAGAAGCAGAGGAAGAGGAGGATTTGTTTTGTTACTTTATGAAACTGTTGAGCAGATAATGAGGGGGGAGGGGTGTAAAAGTAGATTTCTTGAATCTGACCATGATTTCCAATCACAGCATGTGCCAAAAGGAAAGCTTTTGACTTCCGGGTTGAAGCATGTTTGAAAACAGAAGATGCCCATTTAACGTAATGTCAACTTTGTTCAGTTTTAAACTTAAGGCAGATGTAAACATGCTCTCTTTTCCAACTCTATGGGTGAAATTCTTACGGTTTTATTTGTGTGTGTGTGTATGTGTATGTGTGTATATATATATATATATATATATATATATATATATATATATATATATATATATATATAATATTTATATATATATATATATATATATATATATATTATATATAATAATATTATATATATATATATATATATATAATATATATATATATTATATTTTATATGTTTAAGCTAAATTAAAAAAATGTCCTAGTTTTTTTCTTCTTTATTTGATCAATATAGGCGCACAGGTAGCGACAGAGAGAGAATTCTTCTTTTGTGTACATTCTTTATCAGCCTCCGTCCGCCATCTACAATAGGAAGAGGCTCGGTGTGCAAAGTCAAAGAGGTGTAAATTCTGCATATCTTCCTCCAGACCTTTTGTTTTGTCAGCTCTGTTCCTATAAATGCTCCATATCATTTTTTTTTTTCATCCTGTAGTGACGTGGTGCAGCGGTTGACCCATGATCATAATATTGCAGGTTAGGTTCGCCCACTGCGCCCATGTCAAGTGTCCTTGGGCAGGGCTGAACCCCACCTTGCCCCTCTGGTGGGAGGTTAAGCGCCAGTGTTGGCAAAATGGAGCCGCCATCAGTGTGTGGATAATATGCGCGCCAGGTGAATGGACTGTGACTGCTTAGCGCTTTGAGCGCTTCTTAAGAAGGTGGCGCTATGGGGAAAATATCGCCATTTACTATTACCATCTGAATCCACAATTACTAATGTCTCCTTCACGGCGATCGTGTTTTACAACAGCTGGTCCTTCGTGTCTTGAAGCGAAGCGCCACCCACGTCACAGCAAATCCCAAGTCCCGATTGGTCACAGGGCTGTGTTGCTTTAACTTACACTTTTTATCTTTTATAGGTAAAATTAAAATTCATGAACTATACATGTAAAATTTCAATTTCTGTGAATACACGCAAGCGCCGAGTTAGCAGTACCATACATGATGCGAACTTCCACTGACCAAAACTATCACCTTTTATTAAAAGAATAATTTGCCCATCACCTTATGTACACAGTAATCGTTGACTAATCGAAAAAATAACTGTAGACTAAACGGCTACTGAAATAACTGTTAGTGACAGGCCCTACCGTCGTAGTAAAGGAAACAGGCTTGTGTGTGGAAACAAGGACTGTTGATGTACACTCCAGTTCAAGTAAACCCTCCCATGAAATGAGCAGCACACTCTGTGGTAAACACACATCTCTAAAGCTCAGCCTGAATATATCAAAGCCAATCCAAACACGGGCTTGAAATAGAGACTCGCAGTGACACAAAGCAGCACACCATTTGGCTGTGGAGTCGAACCCCTCCCTCATTGTAATGCTCTTCCCAAAAGCAAACATCAAGGCAATGATATGCAGGCTAGTTGAAGAGTTAGTTCCAATATTTCATATTCCAACTTCACAGAATCAGGAAACTCGCTCCACATTTTCTGATGTCAGACAGGTTTATCGCTCTTATACGTCCTAACTAAAGCTGTGTGTAAATTCCTCCCACCCACAAACAAGGAGGATCTGCAAGATGGTTTTAACCTTTACAGAGTATCCATAACTAATGCTTGACCCTGACCCTTTTGTTTGTGATTCATGGAGCATTCTTCACCCTGTCTGCCCACAGCTTTCCATCTTGTAGGTAATATTTTCTTTAACAACTGTGAAAATACAAATTGCTATTAAAAAATAAAAAAATTTTTGTCTTTTTTGAAGATCTCTTAAGTGCTGGTAAAGCAGATTTAGGAAAAAGACATAAACATGAAAGAACTAACAAAACGGGCAAAACGCTTACAGGACGTACAGATTTCTCATATACGTCTCATTATCTTTGCAGACTACAGTGGGATCCAGTTGCAGGGGTGCTGCAGCCAGACCAGCTTGAACAGCAATGGTAGTCTTCCCGGAGCAGGCGGTCAGGGGAGTTCGGAGCATCGCGTTGAAAGCTGGTCCACCTGCTTCGAGCGGCTTCTCCAAGACCCCGTGGGAGTGCGCTACTTTTCAGTGAGTTTGGCTTAGACAAAAAGTCTCATGGGTTAACTAATTTGACTTCAAGGAGCTGACCTGAATGCTGTTAGTGTCGTAGACCTGCTTATCCCTTGTGCTATCCTAGGCACTTTAACGTTGGGAGTGGGGTCATCTAAACCCCACTAGACAGTGCACTGAACCTTTTTTCTTCAATGATTTGTGATCTTCACTGGTGTCCATGGATTACTGACCCCACAAGATAGCACAAGGGTTGTAGAAGTTTGGCTTATATTAGTAGTTCTACTAAAAAAGGTAACAGTAGTCCCTTGTCTATCGCGATAGTTACGTTCTAAGAATAACCCGTTCAAGTAGTGATCTTTATATTTTACGCTCTTTTTTGATCTATTGTAAAAATGTTCCTTGTTGACAATGATGATTATGCCGTTTTTAGCCAAAATCTTGTGGGCGGGATTGTTAACCAGGATTGAGCCCACCCCCGCTTCCCGTCATCCATCTGTTTACACGCTCTCCTGCTAGCTCACAGCCCCTCGTAACACCAACCTAACATTAGCGGTGCAACAAAAATGGCGAGCAATATTGGAGCTATCCAGGTCAGACGTAGAAAACACAAGTTTTCAACAGAAGCACTTTCATGTTAACAGCCAGTTTCTCACATACAGACAACTTGTATTCGCTAATAAATTCGACTCCAATGGAACTCCTGAGGTGTACTTGTCAGAAGGAGTTCTCAGTTTCAAATACTTAAACCAAAGTCACAGTTTTCAGCATTTTTGGTTTTATTTCCAAGAACCTTCTCCTCCTACACAAAAGATGTGTCTTTGTATCTGGTCCACAACACCTTCGGCTCGCTTCCACATTAAGTTCTGGCTTCCCAGAACCACCTCCCTCCTCACCTTCCCTCCACACACCGATCAGCTGTGGTCGCCCACACCATCCTGTGCCCACACTGGCAAGCGCACCGTTCTCATTACACTGCACCCAGCAGTTTCTGCCTTGGCTAATGGCCTCAACAGCAGCACAACTGGCAGGACGAGAAAGCGATCCTCGTTTCCACGTCTTAACAAAAAAACATCCTCTTGTGTGCCTCCGTAGGAATTTCTCAAGAAAGAATTCAGCGAGGAGAATATCTTGTTCTGGCAGGCCTGTGAATACTTCAGTCATGTCCCTGCAACAGATAAAAAGCAGGTAGGTACAGCTACAGATGTGGTAAGAATTTATTAGGCAGGTGATTCATGTTGAGCAAAGAGGTGTTATTCAAAGGAAACACTGTCAAGTCTCACTTTCCTGGACTTTTTTTTTTTTGCTTCGTCAAAGCTTTACGCCCTGACCCTTGGTAATAAAACAGAGCTTTTATTGTGAAGGGATCGTCTTAGAAGACACACTCATTTCTCACCTTCCCTCCTGCAGCTGTCCCAAAGAGCGGGAGAAATCTACAACAGCTTTCTGTCCAGCAAGGCCACCATGCCGGTCAACATCGACAGCCAGGCCCAGCTGGCTGATGACGTCCTCACCTCCCCCCAACCCGACATGTTCAAGACCCAGCAGCTACAGGTGCACATCTACCAACTGAAAACACCTCCTCACGCTTCAATCGTTTCCCTGGATCTTTTATCGCGCCAGAGATCAAGGCGTCTTCCAGAAAGCCTTAACGAAACGCAGGATTCCGCGTCCATCGGGGGAGGGGGGGGCTTTGTGTTCAGCTGGCCCCTCGCTGGGCTTTTCCACATATTGGCTCTTCTTTTTGTGGCCGTCTGGGTGTGTTGACACAAACAACGGCGGCTTTCCCCAAGAGATAAACACAAACTGGCGTCCACCCACAGACAAGCGAGACAGCTCTTTTGACACGCTTCCAGTCAAAGATCTGAGGATTTTCATCACCCAGATAGGCGTGTTTAGATGTCAGTTGCTGAGACTGCTGTCATGATATTAGACTAACTACATGCTAACAAGTTTCCCCTTGTGCATAATTTTGTTCGGATTCACTTGTTTTTATTTGTTATTTTCGGATACCAGTGTAACAATAAAAGCACAGCAGTTTATTAGCAAAGACAAAGTAGTATATTTTCCACACTGTAAGGCGCACCGTCAATGAACGGCCTCTTTTCAAACGTATGTCATATATAAGGAGTCCGATGTAAGTCAGTCAGACTTTATGAACTGCATTCACAGTCATTCTAGAACTTGTTTTTTTACCCGCTTCACTTTAGCCACGTTAAAAGCGTTAGCCGCATTAGCAAATTCACAATACTTGTAACTTTCGACCTTGATTGCAACACAGACTGATATCACTAAAACAAACGTTGCTGTGACTATGCTAACTCCCAATCTTGTAAAAAATAAAACAGTCAGAAACCGCTACATGTTAGCAGCGTTTGCATATTCACAATAACACCCAACCATGGTTTGGACATCAGTAAGCAACCAGAACTAATCCACATTCGCTCCAGATCATTTAATAGTTTCCTCGCTATTTTTAGTTCATAGTATTAATAGATAAAATATTAGTATTATTACGGCATCAACATCATTTTTTGCACTGTAGGTGTGCACCAGATTATGAGGCGCACCATCAACGATTGGTCTATTTTTCCCTTGTAACTCGCTCCACTTCAGCCACATTAAAAGCATTCGCCGCGTTAGTCCCAATACCTGTAACTCCTAACCGTGTTTGCAACACGTAAAAAAAAAAAACAACCGATGCAGCTAAAACGAACGTTACCGTGACTACGCTCAAAAACAGTCAGACGGCGCTTAGCGGTGTTAGCCGCTTTAGACATTTAGACCGAGCGCAGTGAAACCCTTAAAATCATGTCAACCATAGCAGGCACGCCTAGAATGGATCCATATATAAGATGCTCTGGATTATGAGGCGCACCGTCGTTTTTTATTTTTAGTTAAAGCTTCAAAGTGCGCATTTTAGTGCAGAAAATCTAAGTGAAAAGAAGAAATCCTATGAGTTCTGCAGTTTTTCAATGCTGTTACTACAACCGTTGGCTCATCTTCCTGAAAATCATTTTGTGCTTTTCATCTTTTTTCTTTTTGTGCCTCGTCTGCAGATCTTCAACCTTATGAAGTTTGACAGCTACTCCCGGTTCCTCAAGTCCTCTCTGTACCTGGAGTGTTTGCAAGCTGAGGCGGACGGTCAACCACTTCCAGATCCGTACCAAATTCCCTGCAGTCCTGCGCCGTCCAAACACAGCGCAAGCTCTGACCGCTCAACGGTCTCTACCCCAAAAAAGGTACCCCAACCCAACACCACCACTCCGTCCACTGCATCAGCAGCTTGTTACGCTTTAGGATCCATTTCATTTCTCTGTTGTCTGATCTGCAGGAAGCCAGAAAGCAGAAGTCAGGGAAGTCGCTGAATGAAGATAGCAGGGACGAGAACGCAGAAAAGAAACGTGGTATGTTCTTCCCGTGGGGCCGCAACAGGAGCTTTGGGAAGGGGCCAAAGAAGAAGGACATTGGTGACATCAGTCTTGGTGAGAATGGCGCGACGTTGTTGCCAAAGATCTGCGCGTTGTGTGTGTCTTTTTAGCTTCAGTCTTGTTTTTGCCGCGCAGACTTCCCAGGCACCAATGGACGGAGAGAGTCCCAAGGCTCCTTGTCTTCCAGCGCCAGTCTGGAGATTCCAACCTCTGGCTCTAAGATTGAGGTAAGCTGCCTCTGGTCAGATCACCATGGTAACAAAAACGCTCATAGAGCTGCCATAATACCACCAGAATTTCCTTTTCTTTTCTTTTTTTTCTCTTACTGGTGGAACCCACTCACTTTATCATCGTACATAATACATCAAAGATGATTAACCCTGTGAATCCTGTTGCCAACCTTTTGACTTTAGTCGGATAATCGCCACTCAGTGGGAGCGTGGGAGCGCTCACCCAAACACTGCGGCGTGCTGCTGCCTTCCGGCTCCTGCTCTTCCCTCACCCTCCGCCCCGGCGCCTCCATCCGAGAAGTCCTCCAAGATCTGTGTCAGAACATCGGTGTCAACATCGCTGCCGTTGACCTTTTCCTGGTGGGAGGAGAGAAGGTAAGGAGCATCCTGAGGAAGTGGGTGACACCAAGACATTTTTTTTTACTTTTGTTTTCCTCCTCTTGCAGCCTTTAGTGTTGGACCAAGACTGCATGACTCTTAACTCCCGGAACCTTCGACTGGAAAAGCGAACTTTATTTAGGTTGGCCTCCTTCTAAATTTCCCTCCTTTCGTGGTTATAAATGTTCTCTCGTTCACTTGAGCTCCTGGTTTGGTCTCAGGTTGGACCTGGTCCCCATTAACCGCTCCGTGGGGCTGAAAGCCAAACCTACCAAGCCCGTCACCGAGGTCCTGCGACCTGTTGTGGCCAAATACGGCCTCCACCTCAGTGATCTTGTGGCCAAAGTAGTAAGTTACAACGCTCCGGTGTCTTTCAAGCTGTCGTGCTGCTCGTGACGCTGCACCAGGGTGGAGTACGGTGGTCAGGAGACCGCATCCCCTTTTCCATCTCCACACAGTGGTTAGCCCTGTGACTCAGCCGAGCATGTGAAGACGGAGCAGCAGGGCTGTAATTAGGAATGACGACACTCCTCAAACATGCCGACTCTTTATTCCAACCCTTTAACCTCTGGATTTATTTTAGTCCGCTGGCTTGAAAAGCATCTCCGCTGCGTTATGCCATAAACTCCAGCTGAAAGGCAGCTTACAGGGCTAATCAGCGACATCCACATGTAGGATCTGTCAGTGTCCCGTCCAGCAGGAGACTCTCTAACAATGTTTTGCTCGTAGATCGGAGAAACCGAGCCGTTGGATTTGGGCGCCCCCATATCGAGTCTGGACGGCTTACGGGTGGTGTTGGAGCGGGCGGATCCGTGCTCAGGGAAAGGTCAGCTCCTTTTTCTGTAGATTCAAATCAGTATGGGTATCAGGGGCGGAGCTACAGGAGGCCAGCTGCTTCCCCAGCGTAAAGCTCTGCCCCACACTTGCCCCCCAATTTTTGAATCAATACTAGTAATATTATTGACAAAGATGAAGAAATCATCAATACACGCTTCTTTAAGCTTTGCAAAAATAAAAAAGCAAAAAAATAAAATCAATAACAATAATAAAAATGTATATTTAATCCTTTAAGCCTTCCACTATTTTGCCAGCCTTCCAAAGCTCCGCCCCTAGTGGGTACAATGAGGTGCTGGTTTTTAACCCTGTAACATCTGAGATGTTGGTGAAAGTGAAAGCTGACTTTCTCCACGTCAGAATCAGCTAATATACGTTGATTGCAAAAACCGGCAAAAAGTTACAATAGTTGAAAAAATGTAAACACTGGCGCTGAAGCTCCGGTGTTAAAGACTTAGAAGGTCAACACAAAAATACTTTACACCAAAGAATTGGCAGAAAATTCAATACTTTTGGCTATCAGTTGCTTTTTAAACCTTTTGGTGAAATCCACAAATAAAAGTGCAACTTCATTTTTTCTATGAGATATAGATAGCATAAATTATGATATGTTGGTAGGTTTTTACTAACAAGTATGTTAGATTAAGAAATATTAATGTGGGTGTTCAGGATAAAAACACCTGATTTATCCACTGTCTCAGATTTGAGCCACACATTTTTAACATCCTGTAACTGTTTTAGAAAGAATCAATTTCATATTTTACATTTTTTCAAAACAATAGATAAGTTATTTTCACTATAAAGTTTAGAAAGTTAGCAAAACCTTTTCCCGCCAAAAGTGGTTTTGAGATTTCATGGAGGCAGCCGTTTTGGAAGGAGCAGGAAAAGCCCTTCTACTGCCCCTAGTGGAACAATGATGAAGTACAAGGCAGAACATATGGCCTAAGTTGTTAATAATGCATTTTTTGGAAGATATCAGGGTCATGCCAATGAGATAGAAGTCACAGAAATGTGTGTATTACATAAGATATGGCTAGTTATATTAGGTTGAAGTTTAGAAAAGACAGGTTTTTCACTGTAAAAGTTTAAGACTTTCAGTTATTTGAAGAAAAAAAAGGTTTTTAGGCTAAAAATCTTTTGATTGGGATCATAATAAATTGGGGGCATTTTATACTACAAAAGCTGTTATTTTAGTCGGTGTTCATTACTTCACCAAAGCTTTTTCTCTTTTTATTAAAACAATTGTTAGATTAATCACACTGTGCTTTTTTGACGGCTCTAATTCTTTAAAACAGTCTGGATTTGTACTTAAGTCAATTCAAAAATTAGTACACATTAGTGGAAAAGTTAGTTTTTTATTTTTAATATCGGGACAGTTTAATGAAATTAGTTCTAACCCCTTCATGCCTGACATTATTTCCAGTTATATTAACAAATGTTCTTTCATGTTTTTTTCCATTTAAGGCGGTAAAGGAAGTGGAGTTCTTTATTTAATAGTACATTGCCAATTAGTGCCATACAGGCTGAAGGGGTTAAACAAAAAAATGTTTTGCTAGAGCCCACCCTTCCATGTCCTTTCTGACTCGCATGTTTTTCATTGTCAAAACAGAGAAACTCAAGTCTTCCTCTCTAAGAGGCCACCCTCCACCAAGGAGTTTTTCTGCCGCCGTGAGTATTTCCACCTTTACTCTCATCCATGTCTGTAAAGACAGCAACATAAAGGTGTTTTTTTTTTCCTGCTGTGCTGCCTTTGCATCATTCATCATCAGAATGAGTAACCTTCTTTGGATACTAACTCCTCGTTGGGTGCTTCCCGGCTCGAATTCTTGCCTCTATGGCTGCTTTTCCCGCCGCGCCACAATCAATTTCAATTTATTTCAATTTATTTGTTTAGAGGATAAGCCCCTTGAGATGTATCATCTCGTTTTCAAGGGGGTCCTCAAGATGGGGCAAGATGGTACAGTCCCACTCCGATCATCTTTTGATTTACTGTCAAACTGTTCCCAGTGGTCTTTTATTTTGATGATGTCGATTTTAGCCAAAGTTTAAAAAACAAAACAAAAACAAACTGTCGTTTTCTAGGACGTCTTCTGCAGAGCAGCAGTAGTTGATTAAAAACATGGCGGGCCATAGCCGAGCCATACAGGTTGGAGCCCGATGCCAGTTTAGACGAGGAAGATGATATTTCTTCTATTTGTCTACAAGTGGATGCATCAGAAGGGAGCGGGCAGCATTTTCTACCATCTATTTCAAACGACATCGTGTCACAAGAATTTGAAAAAGAAAGAGAAAAAAAAGAATAGAAAGGCAATTTCCAATGTTCACCGGAGTGGGTCTTTAAGAGAGTAAAGTCCCAACACCAACAGATTTCTGTATATGGAGGGGTGGGGGCGGGGTCCTTCTGCAGTAAGGTGCTTAGCAGCTCGCCCCCTTATGCCCCCCCTGCCACCCCACCCCTAACAGAGTCCGTTGTTATTGTTGCATCTGCAGGGAGATGACAGGTCAACACCAAAGGACTTTGCTCTGAGAGCGAGTGGACCCGACTCAGCACTGCCAGGGAAAAACAGAAAGATTAATATAGATGAAGCCGAAGGTAAACCCTCCTCTTCCTCCGTTTGTTCACCTGTGTCGGATGTCTCTGCCTGCTTTGCATGGGGGCTCACTTTGTCGGGGGTGCTCCTCAGAGGGGGGCTGCATGTTCGACGCTCGGCTTCATTGCTTTGCAAAAGTGTCCGACTTTTGTTTCCTGTTTTCCCAGAATTCTTTGAGCTGCTGAGCCGGGCCCAGAGCAGCCGAGCCAACGACCAGCGCGGACTCTTGAGCAAGGAAGACCTGGTGCTCCCCGACTTCCTGCGCGTCACCCCACCCACCTCCTCCTGCTCGGCCTCCTCCGACCTGGCCAGCTCCACCCCTTCCTCGCTGAGGCAGGGCCGAGAGAACGGGCCCCCCCCGCGGGGGTCCCTCACCTCCGGCATGCGCTCGGAGAGCCTGGACTCCTCCCTCAGCTCCAGCGCCAACGGACACTCCGCGGCCAGGCGCTGCCTGCTCCCTCCTCCTCGCCACCCGACGTTCGGCACCCACCTCTCGCCCATCCCGCGGCCCCCGGAGCCTCGCTCCAACCTGCGCACGGTGGAGGAGACCCCCGCCGACCTGACACTGGTGGGCGAGGGCGACATCAGCAGCCCCAACAGCACGCTGCTCCCGCCTTTACCCACCCCAATGTCCTCCTTCGAGAGCAGCGTCCCCGTGGCCGACTTCACCCCGCCGCCCCCCTGCTCCCAGCCTGAAGGCACGGGCGGAGGCAAACAGTCCACTCCAGGTATTTCTACAGTGTAACCACCCAGTGTTTGTGCGTGCGCGCGCGCGTGTGTGTGTGTGTGTGTTTCCTGAGGTCACAAATGGACCAAAGTCATGACTTCCTCTATTGACTGATGCACTTTAAAGACTAATCAATGTGGATTCTTTTTGTTTTTTCCGGATAAATCTCAGTGAAGCAGCTGAAGGCAGACAAAAACAAACAATTCTCTGCTCCACGTTTACCTGGAGGCGTGCTCAACTTTCCTTCACTCCGAATCATGTTGTAATGTTTGTGGACGCACGCAAATGTGACTCCTCTACAGATATTTTGGTGATTTTGGAGCATTTTACAGGTTTGTGCAGTAGATGTTCACCGACATGTAAAAGCTGTTCTGTCTTTAATTTCTAAATTGTTTGGTTTTGGACCGGCTCAGCAGACTGAGCAGTGGTGAACGCAGTTAGTCAACGGCGCCGCCGCCGCTGCCGCCAACAGTGCGTCCGTCCCACACTTCCTCTCTAGGTGCCTGTTGTGGATAATCACTGCCAATAAAACTCTGTACCTGTGATTGAATAGATCTAATAAATGTTAGAATTGGAAATCACTCTCGTTTGTCTTTTTACACGTTGTGTCCTCCCCTCCGTTCCTCCTCCGCACGCCTTTTTGTCTGTCCTCCTTTTAGTTTCATCTAGTCTTGTGGCGTTCTCCTCTCCTCACCTCCCACTCCTTTGTGTGTTTTCCCGCTCATTTTGCGGCGGCGCTGCTGTGTGTGTTTGCTTGACCTACTTACCCTTCAGTTTAAGCTGAACGCTCTTTTTTGAAAACCATTTTTGCGTCACTCGGTGATCTGTCGGGTCTTGCTTTGGCTAAATTTGGGGTGTTTTGTGTGGGTCGGTCTCTTATCAGATCCATTGCTTCATGTCTGCTTGATGCAGCGTTTCTTCTTTTTTTCAACCTGTTTGGATATTTTTACTCAATTGTATTCTTCTGGAATTTCAACAAATTTCACCATCAATCCAAAAAATGTAATCCTTTTTTAGGGGGGGGGGGGGGGGGCATGACCTCAATGCCGATGAGGAGAAATGAGCAGGCGAAGACGACGGATGATGATGGAAGCCCTTCAGTTCTGGCGCCAGGGTTCTTCTCTGGTTGCTAAGCGCATCAGGCTGATTCTTCCCACCGCCGGGCGCCATGGTAACCTTATCCATGGGTTGTGCTACAGATAGAAACTGTCACTATTGCTTTTCATCCGTCTCCTTGCCTATTTCTCCCTGTCTTTTTTTTTTTTTATTATTGCTCTCTCACGGACGGGCTAAAATAGAAAGTATGATTCAGTGCAGCCACCTCACTGCTAGAAACCTGGAGAAGTGCAACAAGTTCCAACGCCTCCACTTTCCCACTTTTATTTTGAAATTTCCGTCTTTCGGCGGCGAGCCGCGCCAATCGGGATTCAACATAAATTTCAAAGGCGTGAAGAATAAAGCGCCTTGTTCCAGGGAGCTAAATATAGCCTGAAAGCCTTTTTTCAGGATGCTTGAAAACCCCACCGCACATGAACGTTCGACTGTCGCCCTCTGCTGTTCAGATTGCCTCCCTTACCAAAAGAAAAAAAAACGCAGATCAAAAAATCTTTGAATTTCATAAATAAGTAAAAAAACAAATGTCAGTGTGTTTAAACACACACACATTTGCACATTTGTATAAACTTTTTTCCAGCTAAACTTGTGGTTTCATTGTTTAATTTGACATTGTTTAAATGTAAATCAATAAAAACCACAGTTTTTCTGATCTTAATCCAGAAAATCACAGCTCCAATCAGATCTGCAGGAGATAAAATGTCCACTAGGGGGCAAAATAACACAGTTTTAAACACACTTATCAACACTCAAAATCTGTTAATACTACCGTAAGGTCAGCTTATTTACAACATTTTGGAGGAAAAATAAATAAGAGATCGCATTTGAAATGACAGTTAGATGGCCTGTTATTACCAGAGAAAGCATTTTAACCCCTTTCAGATGAAAAAAAACCCCCAACGTTTTGGAGGTTTTTAAGCAACGCTTACTTAAAGGAAGGAACAATTTTTTTCATTATGCTGGATTTACACCTGAGCCTCTGCTTCCCATTTTCATGCTCTGTACCTCTGAGCTCTGGGACAGTCGCTGCGGTCAGAGCCTGGACGATGGCGACCTGAGTCCGTTGGTGCACGAGGGTTCATTCCAAAACGACTGATCTGCTGACAGGAGGCACGCTCGTGCTAAACCCTTGTTTTGTTTTTGTTTTTTTACATTTCAGAGCAGTCAGAGCTTTGCTACCTTTCTTTTTCTTACAGAATATGGTATATATGATATTTCTTTCTGCTAAACAGCTTATTTTGAAATTTCAGTTGTAAACCGCCTGCTTTTTTTACTGTTTGCGTCCAGTACTCATATTAATTTTGATTTATTCCCTTATTTTGAAAGGCAAAGTAAATTAAACATAATTTTTAGGTAATTTCTGGATAAAAGACTCAAGAAAACATTAATACAATTTTAAAAATTATAGCATCAACCAAAGCAGAACAGTGCAAGCTACAAAATAAATATATTGGTATAAAAAAAAAGCTAACTTTTTCAAGAAAATGTTTTTTTAAAAATGCCACTTTTAGTGAGGAGGTGTCAGCGAGCGGTTAGCCCACAGGGCGTGTGTTTACACTCGACAGCAGTGAATCACGGCTCACTGTCTGAGAGTCTCCTGTTTACCGCCAGCGGGGGCCTCGCTTGAGCCACTTATCGCTCATCCTAACCACGATGTCGGCAGCACAGGAACGCTGTGACTCCTCACAGGACGGAGGGGGAGTTTTATTTACAACAGAGGAGCAAATTCACATTGCAGCCTCTAGTTTTCCATTAGGATTTGTGCTTTCTGTGAGTGTTTGTCATCACAGCAGCACTATAAGTCCAGATGACATCACTGCGGCCATAAATAGGGAAAGGTCAACGTGCTGATAAAAGTGTCTTAGGAAACTGGCTTTTGGTTCCCACAACTATAGTGGCATTTTAGTCATTTACTTTAGCAAATTTTCAAGCATTTACAGCTACTTTTTGTTTTTAAATAGTGTGATTTCTGTAAAAAAAAAACAAAAAAAACTTTTAAAATATGAATTGGCTAACAAGCTGCTAATTAGCGAAATACCTTACCAACACTTTGTGGTGACCAAAACAACGTGCAAATGACAGTGTGTCAAGCTTCGGAGGTTAGCTAGTGTTGTCGTGTTTAACCTTTGCAAACTAGTCACAACACTGTATGTCCAGCACTATACTTTGTTTTAACGACCGTGCGCCTTTTATTCTGAAGCGTCGTATGCATGGATGAATTCTTCTTGTGTTTACTGATGTTGAAGTGATTTTGAGAGGTACACGGCGCTCTGTCAAAATGTTTGGAAGGGTGTTGTTGTAAATACGATAATGCGACTAACATGTAGCGGTGTCAGACTAGTTTTTTTTTTTTTTTACGTGTTATTAACAAAAGTGGGAGTTACCGTAGCAACAGTAACGTTTGTTTTAGCAGTATTAGTCTGTTTTCTTATGTGTTGCAAACAAGGTTTCAAGTCACAAGTAGTGTGAAAACGCAAACGTGTCTCACGTGTAGCGGTGTCGTACTTTGTTATTTTTGACACGTTACCAACTAGGTTGGGAGTTAGCGTAGCCACATATCAGTCTGTTATTTTACATGTTGCGAAAAAGGTTGGAAAGAACAGGTATTCAGAATATGCTAACGCGGCTAACGCTTCTAACATAGCTAACATGTAGAGTGTCACAAACGAGTCTAGAGTTACTATGAACGTAAGTAATGAAGTCTGACTTACAGACTTATCTCGGACTATTTTGTTTAGTTTAATGCGCCTTACTGCTCGGTGTCCTTTAAGTATAGTAGGGCTGCACGGTGTAAGGAAAACTCACGATTTGCGATAATATTGATCAATATTGCGATGACGATACAACTTGCGATACATGAACAAATAGCAAAACAACTAAATACATCATTTCCATTTCACTGCAACAGTTTAATTTAAACTCCAAATGACCCTAGTCTACATAGGAAGTGAGCACCTAACATAAAAGGGCTCCATCTGATTGGTTAAATGCATGAAGGGGATTTGTTTGATTTGCTAAATACTTCAAGCTGACATAAGACATAAGACTGTTTTAGCACATTTGAGGTTACCATTTTTTCCAAGTTTCGCAGACTTTTGCAATATGAGTGATGCACAGCTTAATATTGTGATAACGATAAATTAGCGATTTATTGTGCCGGCCTAATATATGACAGAAGTTCCACCATTTATCGACAGTGCGCCCTATAGTGCGTAAAATACTGTAGGTTACTTAGGTAACTTACCTTATGGGTCTTAGACGCAAAGCTTTGTTAAAAAAGAAGCCATAACTGTTACTACAATGTAAATATGTATTTTTGGTGTTGATTTGGCAAAATGCTAACAGCAGCATTAAGATCAACTACCTCAAAATACTTCATCTGTGTAAACTCATGAGAACATATCTGTCTTCTTTCTTTCTTCCCAGCGCCCCAGGAGGTGGTAAACGTGGAGGGGGTACACCTGGAGGAAGGTGCATCGGAGGCTTCCCAGGGAGAGGACTCGGAGCTGAGCCTCAGCTTCCAGGGCTACGTCGCCGAGCTGCGGCAATGTCAGACCAAAATGAGGAACGTCCAGATGGCTCAGAGCGCCCGCACCTCGCAAGAGGTCAGCGACTGCCAGACGGACCTGTACAAGGCCACCATTGTCTAGCGTTAACTCCCCCACCTCCTCCCCATCTCCAGTCCACTACAGCACTTTGAAATCCAGAGCCACTGTCGTCTGAGACGAGTCCAAAAAGCGGCTGCATGCTTGAGTTGTCAGTTCTTTACTAACAATAGACGTTTGTTTTTGTCGCATTGTGGTTTTTTAGTTTTAGAGCTGATTGTACTTTTGGGACAGTGGCATGTTTTTGTTTCTTGGTTCTATTTATGATCAAATTGAAGTCAGAATTTTTTTTGTTTTGTTGCCATTTTCAACTAGTCTTTTTAAAGCCGTACATTAGAAGCGACTTACAAGTTACGATTTCCCAACCCGATAGCGTCAAGGTTTTCCCATTAAAAGAAGAAAAAACCTTTCGATAAACTTATTTTTAACTCTTAAAAAAAAGGGAGAGATTTGATTTTATAGCCTTAACAAAAGAAAGTGGGAAAGTTGACTTATTTAAACTATAGTAGCTTTGTAATGATCGGATTCTTGCAAAAACCCGAAAAATCCTTGAAAAAGATCTGGGAAATGAGATGAGAGAAAAACAGGTTAATAACATTTAAATACAAATGTCAATGTTTTCTCTTGCCGTCTGCCGACAAACCATCAGCTCAAATCTCGGAACGGTGGGCGCCAAAACGTTGAAAAAAAGTCCTTTGAACAGCAGAGCACGTTTTAGGATCAAATAGTGGAAAAACGCTATTTATTATTTGAGTGGTTTTACTGTTTTTGTTGTTTTCTATATAATAATACATGACAGTAACTTTATTGTCTGTATTTCCCGGTTGTGTTGTTTCCAGGTTGTTAAATACTTTTTTTTTATGGTTGCAATTAAAGGAAATAAAATGTAAATATTTGACCTGTGGTATGATTTTCTGAAAAAAGAAGCTTATGACATCCAGAGAGCTCTTTACTGAGCATGTGCAGAACTGTCTCCATGCGCTCCGGTTTGTAAACAGAGTCTAGCACTCCTGGCCCTTGTGACCTCCTTGCTAGGTTAGTTATTACTGTCAATAATTAGCGGCACAGTTGAATAATTTGCGTCCTACAGGCTCCTTCTCGTTTTTTTGTTGTTGTTTTTTAGCTCAGCATCTGGGCAGAGGTTGTTCCAGGTGGGGAAAATTACAGTTTCGATTGTGGGATCGGGCAGTTCTGTCTTGACGCTGCATGTCACTGCAGGAATGCTGACACAACGTGAAGCCTAATCGGCTATTTAGGCTCCTTTCTCTTTCTTTGATGCCCCTTCCCTTATCTGAAAGCTACCGTCGTTAGGAAGGGCTTTTGTTTGAAAAGGAACTCCTTCCAGATGTTGTTTCAAGAGAAAGAGCCGCCTGCAGCTGCTCAGGCTGCTCTCACGGCGCCGCAGAGGGCAATGCATAAGGGATCAGCTTTCTGGTTTGCAGCAAAATTCACTGAGCTGAGAAAGGAAGCTTCTTTTCTGCTCTAACAGGGTTACAGCCAACCAGTGTACAAAAGACTAGGTGAACATCTCCTACATTTGGTTAAAAAAAAAATAAAAAGATTTCTGGCACCATCTTTTATTTACATTGGAGAGACCTATAAAAGGAAAATTGTAAAAGTTAAACAAAAACTATCACAGGTAATTAGATGTTTTTGTAGAAAATGTTTTTAATTTGGGTGTCATTGCTTATTTTTCTGATTTAAAGTCCCAGTCTGATCATATTTTCATTGTAAAAGCGTTTCCAGTGTTTTGGAAATGCAATTTTTACCCCCAAAAAACAAAAAAAACACTCTTTTTTCTATGACAAAGTTTCTGCAGGAGTTCATTAGAAATTCACTTGTGGGCGGGACTATTGGCATGGATTAACCCCGCCTCTTCTTCCCCTTACTGTCGCTGCGACATGCCTTCCTGCTAGCTTACAGCCCCTCACAACCTCAACCATTACCGTTGCAACCAAGACGGCGAGCAATATTTGAGTTGTCCAGCCGTACAGTTTGGAGCCAGAGGCCACGAAGACGAGGAAAACGAAGACGAATCCGGACGTCTGCAAGCGGATGCATCAGAATGGAACGGAGCAGAGAGCTTGTGACCCGCCCAGGGTATTTTCTACATTTTGAGCTTAATTTCCTTTAGATATGTCCTCCAATCATGAGAAAAGATCAAAGAGGGTTTTTAAAAACCTTTACACTTTACAGACAAGACTGCAGAATGTTTTTTTTTTTTTTTGCAAAATACAAAAATATGTACATCAGTGCTTTGAGCTGGTAGCAGTTACAACGGTTCATTTCCTTGAAATAATTAAGATAATACGCCTGTTTTTAAACATTGCATATTTTTTTAACAACAGTTTAGTAGTAATTACTGCTTAATTATACTTAATTATAGTATTATGTGGTAAGAATCCTTAGTGTTGTTGCTGATTAAGCAGATTTGGTGTGTGTAACTGCTTCTCTGAGATTACAACAAGATATGATGAAATAGTGATAAATCTCAAAAAGCTGCAGTTTGTTCTGGAGCATTTGATGAAAGCCACCAATGTTGTCAAAGTTCCCTCAGATTTTTACTCTGAAATAATCTCCGTATTCAAGTTTTCAGCAACATCTTTGTTAACTCTCCCCCGTGAACCGCCACCTTAATGTGGTGGGGGAGTTTGAGAGCTCGAGTGATCCCAGGAGCTAAGCTGTCTGGGGCTTAAGCCCCTGGTAGGGTCTCCCATGGCAGACAGGTCCTGGGTGACAAGCCAGACAAAGAGCGGTTCAGAACCCCTGATGAAAGGAAACAACAAGGACCTGATTACGTCGCCCGGATTGGCGTCACCAGGGCCCCACTCTGGGGCCAGGCCCGGGGTTGGGGCTCTCAGGCAAGCGCCTGGTGACCGGGGCTCTTCCCACGGGCCCCAGTCGGGCACAGCCCGAAGGAGCAACGTGGGACCACTCTCCCAAGGGCCCACCACCCGTAGGAGACCTCAAAAGGGGCCGGTGCTATGTGGTTTGGGTGGCGGTCGAGGGTGGGTGCCTCGGCTCCCTGGATTAGCTGGCGGGGAAGGAGGCCGGAAAGACTTGGAAGACCCAAACGTACTGTGAGGGTCTGGTGGAAAAATCTGGCTGAGCCCTCCGTCAGGGAAGTCTTTAACTCCCACATCTGGGAGAACTTCAAATAGGTACTGAGGGAGGTTGGGGACATTGAGTCAGAGTGGACCATGTTTTCCACTTCCATTGTCTCTGCTGCTTCTCGGAGCTGTGGTCGCAAGGTCTCTGGTGCCTGTCGCGGCGGTACCCCCCGATGGTGGACACCGGAAGTGAGGGATGCCGTCAAACTGAAGAAAGAGTCCTACCAGGCCTGGCTGGCTTGCGGGACTCCAGAGGCAGCTGACAGGTATCGGCAGTCTAAGCGAGCTGCGGCCCGGACTGCTGCGGAGGCAAAAACTCGGTCCTGTCGGGAACTGTCCCACTGGACTGGCTGACAGGGGTGCTGCTTCCCCTCTTTAAGAAGGGGGACCGGAGAGTGTGTTCCAATTACAGGGGAATTACACTCCTCAGCCTCCCTGGGAAAGTCTATGCCAGGGTACTGGAGAGGAGAGTCCGTCCGATAGTTGAACCTCGGATTCAGGAACAACAGTGCGGTTTCCGTCCTGGTCGTGGAACAGTGGACCAGCTCTACACCCTATCTAGGGTGCGGGAGGGATAGTGGGAGTTCGCTCATCCAGTCCATATGTGTTTTGTTGATTTGGAGAAGGCGTTCGACCATGTCCACCGTGGTATTCTGTGGAGGGTGCTCTGGGTGTATGGGGTCCGGGTAGCCTTGCTGAGGGCTGTCCGGTCTCTGTATGACCGGAGTAGGAGCTTGGTTCGCATAGCCGGCAGTAAGTCAGACCTGTTTCCGGTTCACGTTGGACTCCGGCAGGGCTGCCCTTTCTCACCGGTTCTGTTCATAGTTTTTATGGACAGAATTTCTAGGCGCATCCGGGCCGTAAGGCGTCTGGTTTGGGTAGTGAGGATGCTGTTGTCCTGTTGGCTTCATCGAGCCAGGACCTCCAGGGTGCATTGGGGCGGTTTGCGGCCTAGTGTGAAGCGGCTGGGATGAGGGTCAGCACCACTAAATCTGAGGTCATGGTTCTCGACTGGAGAAAGGTAATTTGCCATTTCTCGGTGGATGGAGTGTCCCTGCCCTAGGTGGAGGAGTTTAAATACCTTGGGGTCTTGTTCACAAGTGAGGGAAGACCAGAGAGTGAGATTGACAGGCGGATCGAAGCGGCATCCGTAGTTATGCGGTCGCTGTATCGGTCTGTCGTGGTGAAGAGAGAGCTGAGCTCGGGCATCTAGTCTCCTGGATGCCTCCCTGGGGAGGCGTTCCGGTCATGTTCCACTGGGTGGAGGCCCAGGGGAAGACCCAGGACACGCTGGAAAGACTACGTCTCTCGGCTGGCCTGGGAACGCCTCGGGGTCCCCCCAGAGGAGCTGGAGGAAGTGGCTGGGCAAGGGAAGTCTGGCCATCTCTGCCCCCGCGACCCGGTCCGGGATAAGCGGAGGAAGATGGATGGATGTTTGTTAACAATCTGAGCATTACAACAAATGCAAGTTTTTCTGCACATTATGATGTAAAGATGGGTAGAGATAAAATGAAGCTGGAGAGTTTACGGGTGTATTCAGACTGGATTCATTGGCTTCGCTAAAAGCTCAACAACGTGCGTTCAAGCGCCTTCTTCCATTGGAAAGTCTAAATGAATGCACTTTCAGGCTTCTGGGTTCAAGCGTCGCTACACAAGTTGCTACAGCTGTTTCTATGAACAAAGCTCTCTGCCATTGAACAGGAGTAGAAGGTTCAACCAGTTGAACTTTGACCAATCAGGAACTCTGGTTTAGGCATATGGATAGTGTCTTTTTTAGAGTCTGAAAATTAATCTTGGAGGACTAATGAATAATTATGGTTTGTGCCCGACTGGAATTCTACGACACCAAGTCGGAATAGATCTAGGAACGAAAAAGCCTGGAGCAAGATTGGGTGATTGGCACCAAGCCTCTGCAAATTGTAAATAAGTGTGCAAGTATTAGCTACAGTCCAGTGTGAACACCATGTGCTAATGGTGCAACGCGCATCACATGCCTGGTGTGTATGTGGCTTAAAGGCCCGTACACACCGAATATTCGCCAAGCGTTATTCGCCAGCGTTTTTCGCCATGTTTTTTGTGGTCACACCCAGGCGATTTTCGCTGACGATGAGCCGAGTGAACATCCAATTTCATTCCCTGACATTAGATGGCGCTTAATGTAAAACAGAAATACTCCAGTACACAAGGTGGCGCTGCACAACTTTACCCTTCTTAAAGTCGCTTTTCACTAAGAAGAAGAGAGCAAGTATTTACGCACTTGTCAGAATCATACAAAGAAAACATGAATATTTCAAGCACCAGTAGCTCCAACCGGTGCTTGGTTCGGGGATATTTTAGAATGTCCGTCATTATTTCTTCGCGGCAGTGTAGACGCTACTTGGCGTCTATCTTCTTCGCTGGTATGTGTGCTCAGCAAGGCAGTTTTGTGTTTGAGCGCCCCCAAGTTGTGTTTTTACTGTAACTTCAGAAGCTCCAGACACGTGTGCAAAAGCGCCACTCTCATTGGTCAAATAGATTTCAACGCGGCGCGTCAGACCAGTCACGAGGCGTTAAACGTCGGCGAAAATCGCGGGCGAAATTCGTCCCGGTGTGAACAGGCCTTATGCTTTATTTATATAGAAGAAAAGAAGAAAAGATAATTGTGTATCTTATAAAAAGATATCTTCCAATAAGTGTCTCCATGAAAATGTTGCATCCCTGAAACATTATTTTAAACCTTTGCTGTTTTATTAAACATGAAATCAATCTGTAGGAGTGCAATATTTGAATATAATGTTAGAATATATATTTAGAAAGAACACTGAAGCTATTGTAAAAGCAGCTGGTCAGTGGGTTCAAGCAACTTCCTGCTTCATGGGTGAAAGCCTTGTTTTTGCCTAAAGGTTCTCAACAAAAGGACATTCCTTTTTAGTTCTGTTATCTTAGGATTTTATTTGAACACTTTCATATTTTCGTTTTTTGTTAACCTGGTTTTGTGTTATAAATCAGAAACGTATAGATGGCTCTACGGTCTTGAGCAGCTTTATTGTTCCCAAAATGTTGATGTTTCACCATCCAATCTTTACTTCTAGAATAAAAACATACTTGTGAACTTACAATTTTTTTGTTTGTTCACAAGATCCCTTTGGTAAGATTCTCTACCGCTAGCTAACAGCCCCTCCCACCCCCAACCTAACATTGGCGGTGCAACAAAAATGGTGAGCAATATGGGAGCTGTCCAGTTCTAAGCCAGATGCTGATCGGACGAAGAAAACAAAGACGTACATGGATCTAGTTGTCTGCAAATGGATGCAGTGGAATGGAGCAGGGAGTTGCGGCTTTTTTTCCGTCTGCGCCTGATTAGCAACGATTTGAATAAAGAAATACTCATGACATTGTCCAGTATGAGAAAAAGGCTACAAGAATGTTAAAAACACCAAAAACACAATTTTCATTGGAGTGGGTCTTTAAAGCCTCGTTTCAACTGAGCAGTGCAGTACGGTAAGGAGTGGTATGGTCCAGTTAATTCTGGTGAGCGTTTCCACTTTGTTGGATTCCACTTAGTTAAGCCTCGCCTCCACTGAGGGGTCTGTTTTTACTGTGTTTGCGTGGTGTAGACCGCTAGCGTATCGTGCGTCATTGTAGTGCAACAAAGAGGAAAGCAACAACAAGGGCGGTCATCCAGCAGCTCGTCTTTTCATTGCTTTACTTCTGATGTATCCTGTATAGGAAGAATATAATTTTGTTTGTAAGAAGATTGCGGGCAGCTAAGAATGCTTACAAAATTTGCAGATGTTAGCTTAAATGAGCGGCGCTTTCTAATGTTCTCGTCACTTTCTGCCAAATCAACGTTGGGTGTGGGGTCATCTGGACCCCAAAAGACGGTGCGGTGAACCTTTTTTCTTCTTTTCTTCAATTATTTCTGATCTTCACTGGTGTCTCTGGATTACAAGAAATCCCGTCCACCTTTATCCACCTTGTCATGGTACGTCAATGTAAGGGTGGGGTCATTTTGACCCCACAAGATAGCACAAGGGATACTTGAGTATGAGTACTACTACAGACCACGCATGTGTAGTGTAGGAAGTATACTAACTATATACTTCTTCAGACTAAATTTGAACATTTGAAGTTTGCTATAGATAGTATATAAAAAGTTGACTATAAGTATACCACACCACTTTCAGTACAGACTAAGTATATTTGGATTTCCTTTTTCCCCTAATATTTCAGTAAAGATGTCTGCATATCTGTGTAAAAACGTGAAAATGGCAAAAAAAAAGAAAGAAAAAAAGAGTAGTTTAGTGACTGAGACTGAAAGGAGCTGCAATGCACACACAGTTGAAAGAGTAAACCCTGGGCGTGTGCGCAGAGGGAACACCAGCCGGGACATATATATGATGCCTCAGCCTGATGACGCAACAGGTTTACTCAATCGGCCCTGAAATGGTGAGGAACAGGATAATACATGCAGGCTTTCTTATGACCAAAAGCGGGCTGCGGACTCTGTCACTCACAGCTGTAACGTGACATGGTTACGGTCTTCTTCTTTCTTACTTTCCCCCCTTCCTTCGGCACGAGGAAATTAGCTTCCCGGGACCCACGCGACCTTTAATGATGGCGCACGTTCGGCTTCTGCTGGTGTCGGTCGTTTTCAGCGCGGTGGCGGTAAGTTTTAAAACGTCGTTGGCCGTTCTGACACCTGTAGCGAAGAAACTGAGCGCGTGCCGTTTGATTTCAGCGAACTTCAAAGGCGGCTTCTGAACCTGGGGTTTCCACGGACGCGTTCAAAGACAGCAGGAAAGGTAAACTTTCACTTTATAACCAAAAATTATTTGTAGATGCACAGTTAAGCGAATATATGCTTTTTTTCGTGTATAAAAGCCAATTAGGTTTTTTTGCATCAAGATAACACATTTTTAACTTTTTTTTATGTAGTTCTCACTACATCAGGAAAAGAATGCAAATTTCCATTTAGACAGGGAGGAAGGATCCATCACAACTGCATCTCCTCTTCCAGACCCTGGTGAGTCCTTTTCATTGACTGTATAAGAGAACTGGACCGAATCAAGTCATCCACAGAAAAAGACTTACGTCGGGCTTCATCAACATAAAGTCAATTCAGTGGCCTTTTTTTCCCTCTTCTTCTTTTTTTTTATATGGATATCGCTAATTTGCAGCCAGACGACATCAGTAGGCAGCGGTTGGTCCGAATCAGTCTGAGTCATTGTTTCTATGGCAACTGCTCTTGTCAATCCTATTGTTGGAAGGGGACATTCCTACTACTCGAAAGCGGGCTACGCAAAATCTATCGAACGTTTTACGTAAGACCATACTTTAATTGAAGCTTCTGATTGGTCAGTTTACAGCTTGATTACTCTTAAGAAAGGATATAATAATAAAAAATAGGATTAGCAAGAACATTTTTGAAATAAGTATCAGAGCAAGAATAGTTACTGTGACAAATAGAATAACTGAGTAATAGCTGTTTGTTTCTCTATAGAAGTCAGCAGGTACTTCCTGTTTGGAATGTGAGTGTGTGTGTGTGTGTGTGTGTGGGGGGGGGGGGTTGTTCAGTCCACTTCTCATATAGAGTCAATCGTCATTCTCCATACGTTTTAATGTAAAAGCTGCTAAAACAGGTCAAACCTTCTTTATTAGGTTCACATGTGTGGGTCTTCATGCAGCGCACATTGATGCTGCTACACCTAATTTACAGCTGGCAGTGATGAGGCAACACTTTGTGGTTTTTAATGAGGCAAAAGGAACTATTTTTTCTACTTTTTCTAAAGATCATGTCAGGAAAACCCCACATTATCTCACATTCCTACGATTTCTCCTGGGGGATATATCAACAGCTGCCACAATAAAACCTTTCTAATGAAACACATTTTTTCTCTTTTTTTTTGTAACCTGGCAACATCATCTTTTTTATTATTTTGGAAAAAGCGCTAAAGGGCTTTTCCAGCCCTCTTTGCTTGGAAGTGAGATAGGGAGGATGAATGTTAAAAAGCTGAAGCAACTTGTTTTCCGACTGTTGCATCTTTTGTCCACCTACACGAAAAAGTTGCTGCAATATGTCACCACGTGTTTTTGTGTGTGTGTATGTGTCAGTAAGTGACAGAGAGGTGAGTCACGCTGTTAGAGAGTGTCACGCCGCCTTCGCCGCTGTATGTAGGTTGGCTGAACCAAAACAATGACGTTTTGGGAATTTTGAGAACGTTTTTGCTAAGTACAAGGACAATTTTCTGGAGTAGATCTAGTAAGTGGGGATAGGCTCCAGCAACCCTGTGACCCTAAAAGGGATTAAGTGGGTTTGTAAAATGAATGAATGGATGGATGGAATGTAGAGCCACATGAGGACAGCTGTCATTTAGAGTCACTTGCAAATTGCTGAAAAAAAGGGTCATAAGGGCCATAGGTCTACTACGTCAGGAATTATACAAAAAAAGCATTTTAGCAAATATGCAGACTTCAGTGTGTCAATCATTGGGATTCAAATACGTCTGGACACACCACATCACAGAGTCCTTGTCCAAGGCTGCAGCAAGCACACAAAATCGCTGTTTTTACCTGTGCATCGCTCAGTCGCACATGTCTACTAGCTACATTTTAACCGTTGAAATGCTGACATTCTTCCGACTACTGGAACTCTTCAGCCGTTGATGCATTTCATGTAATTCCAGCAAAAGTAGAGAAAAGGGATCTTGCACTGAAATGCAACACTGTACAATAGTGATGTGCTCATGCAATTTTCGTGAATTTGCTGAGAAAAGCAGCTTTGCACTGATATCCAACAAACTTTAAGTTTACATCAGCATAAAGTGTTGCTTTTTTCCGCTTCAGAATCAGCTGATTAACGTTGATCACATAAAGGCTTGTGATATGTCAAAGAGCGTGACTTATTTAGGTGTCATCGCCGAATCTCTCCGGTGTTAGCCCTTGTGCCATCCTAGGCACTTTAACGTTGGAAGTTGGGTCATCTAGACCCACTAGACAGTGCTCTGAACCTTTTTTCTTCAATGATTTGTGATCTTCACTGGTGTCCATGGATTACATGAAATCTTTCCACCTTTATCCACCTTTGTCATGGTGAGAATAACACGTCAAAGTAAGGGTGGGGTAATCTAAGACAGTACAAGGGTTAAAGGGTTATTAATGAAGCCATAGAAACCCCCCAGTCACTGTCATGAGAAGAAACTAGCGCCCCACTTCACGCCCAACTTTGCCCCCAAGTTTGTAAAACTCAAATATAAGGCTTTCAATATCCTGAAATGCTTTGGGACTTGATCCATGCTCCTGCAGCACTGAGCTTGTAAAAATAACCCCTGTTGTGTGTAAAGAGCTGGAGAAGTGAAGTACTTTTGCTGTATTTTTTTAATACTTATGTTTAACACCGAAAATTTCTGGAAACGTATGGAATAACCACACACAGCTAGAAAAGTCTCATTAAAGGCAATATTTACACAAATTTTGGTCCAAGGTTACTTTGCTCTGTCCTTTGGGTTTCAGTTTGAGTCCTATCAGGAATGCAGTTTATCAGTAATCATCCACCCACTATGCTGGAAGGCAATGGCGGAACTAAGTGCAAATGTACACGAAATTGGGGAATATCCAGAGCAGTTACGGCCCGAAACATCGACAAGATAGATCTAAAGAAAGCCCAATTTATGATGGAACCAGCTCCAGAAATAATATATCTTGACTTGGTGAATTTTCTCCTGTCACGGAACCGGGTGTACACTATGCTAAAGATGTGTCCACACAAGGGGCTGGAGGCGCATAATCAGTTCACATCAGATCGGGTTCGGGATGTTGCTACGGTGTTCCTTCTGATTGGGTCCTGTTCCTGCTGTCGCTCAGTCAATACGTTTTTTCGTTGTTTCTCAACGATGACTGCAGGGGATCTAAAATATCCATGATCTGATCGTGGTTTCATGGTTTTTCCAGTTGTGGCAACCATAAACACCAGAGGTGTTGACCTTTATGGCACCTCAAATTTAAAAGAATCAACTCAGGCTACAGCTTGTTGATGGTAGCAGTTGTGAAAGTATGTTCGGCATGGTGGACAGGAAGTTCGGGGATGTCATTTGCAACCCCTCCTGTCAATTGTGGCTCCATCCACAAAGCTCTTCTTCCTCTCATCATTTGCTCTTCCTTGTTTCGGCTTGGTTTCCATGCCGACTACTATTGTAATTTGGGATTTCCTGCCAGGGCAGCAGTTTAAGTTCATGTTCTACTCCAAAAAAACAGCATAAATCAAAAAAGGGCATTTAAAATACAGACTAAAAAAACTGACAGGTAAAATTTAGCAGGAAAAAAAGAAAAGAGTAAAAGGATTTTTATAAAAAGAGTTTTTTGGTATTAAAATGTAAAAACTTTATTTTTAGTGTTACTTTTGTTGTTTTAAAAGAAACATGAACAGCTGTGGCATGTTAAACGGTGGAACCAAACAGTTTTTTTGCTGAGGGAAATTCCCGCCTTTTTGTTTACAAACCCTTTGAATATTTAGTTTAACTTAAAGGTGACTAAACCATGACTGTGTCGCCTTCCTGTTTGTCCGCCGCAGGTGTTCTCTCACGCACAACTTTGACCGGGACCGGCTGTGGGGCTTCTGTGCCTCAGAGGAAAACCAACCAGAGGGTTCGTTTATCCAACAGCGGAAATGAGCCGTTGATGGCGCTCCTCCTTTTTCTTTAACTCTCCATCTCCACTCTCAGTTTCTCGTCACTCCCCCCGGCGGCTCGGTGATCCGTGCCGGCTGAACCCGTGTCAGAACGGCGGCGACTGTAGGCATATCCCCGACACGCTCTCCTTCGAGTGCCTCTGTGCGGAGGGCTTCGCTGGCAGACTGTGCGAGCAGAGTACGCAGCTTTTCTGTGCTCATTTTTCTCTGGTTTGCATTTAAGGAGGTAAAAAATTTCTGTGTTACCCAGACGATGAGCAAATATATTGCACCCAAACTTGGAAAATTTTGAATATATGTAATAATGCAGATTTATTTAGCAAAACTGAACTGAATTATAAGACGCAATGCCAATGAATGGTCTATTTTTTTCATAGTAAACTAAATTCATAGTAATTCTAGAACTTCTTTGTAACACGCTACACGTTAGCAATGTGTAGATTGACATTTTGTCAGAAAGCCACGTACCTATCAAAACTGCTTCATTATCAGTAAACACAACCAGAATGAAATCATATAAAGTGCTCCGGATTATAAGACACGTTGTCATTTTTTTGAAAAAAATGAAGGCTTTTAAATGCACCTTATAGTATATGGAAAATACAGTATGTTTTTATGCATTTGGTGAATGAAAACAAACAAAAACATTAGTAAGATCAATGTTACTGCAACAAAGAAGAATTCATTCATTCATTTACCAAGGCTGTGTCCCACCAAGGTGGGGTAGCCTAGACAAGGCACACAATTTTAGCTCCCTCTGTCTCTTCCCCAAAGAAGAATAACAAATGTAAAATCTATCCTTAGATTGGATTCTCCACGTCGCAATCCACTGGAAAACAGTTGAAAAGTTACGGTAGACAAAATAATGTCAACACAGAAGTTAGAGCTAATATGTTAAAGGGTTAAGCATTTAGAAAGGGCTCTATGGTGCCATTGATCGACTTCAGTCTCCTCCATGATATGATGAAGCAGGTTTGGATGATGAATAAAAGGAAAATCTTTTCATGTATTTATCTTTTTTTATGTAATCGATAAATAATTAGTCATTAATAATTTCTCTTGTTTCCCAACAATTCAGAAAAGCCACATTCGTCTTGAAACCAAAGCAGACAAATATAAAGGGGAAAAAAACCAACCCATCCATCATTTTTGTGCCTTTAGACATGCCTTCTCTTTGATCCCTTCTCACATTTCAACCTGCCTCCTTTCAGGGAAATGCTATGAAACCACACACTTGCGCTTTTATGACACCGGAGAGTCTTGGGGACGGATTCACCTGCGGAATGTGGAACTGTGCGCATGTGTGGAGGGGGAAATCCAGTGTCAAAGAGTTCCCTACACAAGTAAGAGCTGCGGCCGGCCTCCTTCAACTACCTGTACAGCTTCGCTTTGTGGCTCCATTTGTCACTGTTTGCTTTGACGACCTGTGCAGGTATCCAAGCTGTTAAAGGGAAAAAAAAAAAGAACAAATTTCCTGATTTCATGGCTCAGATGGATCGGACCTCCACCCAACCTAAAAGAACTGGTGTTTCTTATACGTAAACTCTCAGCAGAAGCCATAAAAGACAGGCCCCACCCTCTCTTTGATCACACCTCACCGCTCTAACCTGGCCATTGAAGTGCGGGCTGATTACATGAGTCATTGTGACTCAGGTGCTGTGTTACGGGACACACCCCGTGGGTCCTTATGCCGCGCTTTATCTCCACTTGTGGGATGATAATGGCTGTTCTCTGCAATTTTCTTTTTTTTCGTTGGACATCTCTGACACTGTCACGCAAAAAAAAAAGAAAAGAAAAAATAGTTCTGTTTTACTTTCAGTTAATCCCTGTTTGTTAATTAAAATAAAGTTATTAAAGTGTTTCATTCTGGCTGCATGCTGAAGAAATTGTAAGATATGAACGTGAAAGCTTTTTCCGTTTTGGGTTTTCGACTGGTGATGTGATGCGTTTGTGTTTTGTTTCTCCTGTTGCTTTGATGATTTATACAGGTTGACAGCTGTTGAGAATGAAAGTAGTCGTGTTTTTTGCCTTGCACAGAATGCTGCTTCTATAGAGGATAGATGTAGAAGTAGAGGTAACCCTTTCACTTCCGAGTTGAAGCTCTGTTAAAAATGAAACCAGCTGGAGCCAAATCAGTTCATGAATTAACCAACAGGGGGCTGTTATACAAGGATATTAGTCTCGATTTAGTCAGAGTTTGAACCTGATTTCAATGACTTTTGTTTTCTAAACCAGCCTGTCTGAGGCTGAAGTGGGCTCCCATTTTTTTAGCCTGCAGTTAGCCTTAAAGTCCAACTCTGATCATCTTTTGATCTATCTTCAAAGCTTTCCAGTTTTTAAATTACGATGATGCCCTTCTTAGCCAAAATCAAAAAACCTGTGTCGTTTGCTAGGACATAGTTTCTGTAGAGCGGCAGTAGTTAGTTAGAAATTCACCTCTGAGTTGTGGCACGGAGCAACCAAACCCCCCTTTCTGTCACCCATATCTGAGTGGTTGCTGTTTTACATGCTCTCCCTCTAGCTTACAGCCACAAGCTAACATTACCGGTGCAACAAAAATGGCGAGCAATATTGCAGATATCCAATAGTTTAGAGCCAGATTCCAGCTCAGAGAAGGGAAACAAAGACGTACACGGATCTATTTGTCTGCAAGTGGATGCATCTGTATGGAGCGGAGCGGGGAGCTTGTGGCCCACCCAGTGTATTTTCTATGTAAAAAACAACAATTTGAAAAAAGAAATACTCAGAAATGCAACTTAGGCTTAATTTTCTTTATATAAGTCCTCCACCGTGAGAAAAATGCAACAAGAACATGTTAAAAACACCACGAACACCATTTTCATCAAAGTGGGTCTCTAATGTTGTACACATGCAGGTTCAGAGTCCGTCCTTCAACGGTTTTTTGTTTTTTCTCTCTCTTTGTCCAGCGTGCCGCTCAAACCCTTGTCAGAACGACGGAACGTGTCGTCTGATCACCTCCACGGGAAAGGAGGTGTGTAACTGCCGGAGCAGCTACGCCGGTCCCCACTGCGACCTTCGTAAGTAAACCTAACAGGACCTGGCTTCAGCCAAAAAAGTGGATGTTTCAGGCTGAAAATGCAGAAAAGTCCGAGTTTTCAGAGGATGCCGCATGTGCGCGAATGAGCTTTGGCTCCCATTAATCAGACTGGTGAATGACGCACGCTCCCTCTTGGTAGTTTGTGACGTCTGCATGCCGGCAGTGTTCCTGCATGTGTATGTGCTTTGATGAATGGCGGCAGCTGAAGTCACCGCCGAGCGTGCATGCAGCTGCTGCAGGATGACATCCAGGCATGCTCCCTAATCGCCTCATCACAAAGAAGTCTGTCGTCAGAAACTGGCTCCGCTCGGGGGTGGGTGGGGGGGATGGGTGTGGTGTTGCCAAACCTGCAGAGAAACCACTGCATGTTTTTTTTTTTGGCGTGTGACTCCCTGTGGTTTTGTGTGTGCGCAGAGCCGAACACAGAGTGCTACAAGAGCAGGGGCACAGCTTACAGAGGAGTGGTGGACACCACGGTGTCCGGCGCCCGCTGTCTGCCGTGGAACTCAGATCTGCTCTATGACGAGCTGCACGTGGGCACAGTGTTTGCGCCCAACCTCAGGGGCCTGGGAGAGCACGGCTTCTGCAGGTGTGTGCGCTCAAAGCAGCTGATTGATGCAGCGGAAAAAAGGATGGCGAGGATGTTACCGAGCGCCACATACACGGCGAGGTTATCGGGAAAGTCCGACTTTCTTTACATGAATTCTATTGGAGCATCTGGCTTATGCTCCTTATCCTCACTTGTCGCTCAGGTGGTTGAAACATGAAAACACGTGCCTAGCTTCGACAGTTACTATGGCAACACAGCAGTCGCGTGACCCGCCATCCAAATGTTACGACTCAAAATGTCCAGAAAAAACATTGGATTCAAAGGCAGAGTCACCCAGCCGCTACGTACAATTTGTGCATATTGAACTGGTGGGAACTGGTCATACGTGAATAAGCTGTACGTGGAAAAAGTGAAGAAAGTTCTTGTCTTTACAGATGTATCACAAATGAGCCACCTTAAAACCACGGAAGAAGTACGGAAAAAACGTAAACCGGCACTTCATGGAATTATTTCACTTTGTCATTCAGAGCACTGAGCAGAAACCACATCACGTCAACACCATGGTCAGCTTTGTTTATGTGCTCCAAGTGAATCCAAGTGTTTATAAACACTTGGATTCCCCTGGTCACTGAGAGGGGGGGGGGGGGGGGGCAGTGGCCGTCCAGAGCTGCAGCCACGCCCACTGCACCTGGCCACGTTCCACGACTCAACTTCCGTCACACAAAACACCAATCTTACGTGGACCGTGCCTGAAAATTGCACTTTTATACGCAAGTCATTAGTGATTTGTGCATCAATTGCACAATTTTAACGTGGAATGCGCGTTGTATACATGTTATAAAACGTAAACATTGGTGGTACATGCGTGAAAAGTCCATTAGGCATACATGGAACACTCGCAGAAATTATGCACAATTGCATTTGATTTATGTAATAATTTTGCATAAAATGCGTAGTTATCAAACAAAATTTCTTTTGAACAGCTTAAAGCGGTAGACCCGTTGGCCGAAATCCTTGACGGACATATGCACGCATCGACAGACGCAAGGAACACTTTGTATTATTGTGAATTACGTATGTATCACAAAAAGATCGAAATTTCATTCCTGGAAAATGCACAAATTGTATGTAGCGGCAGCGTGACACGGTCTTAAGCTCACATGAATGTGTAGCAAAAACTGGGACCCATCTGGAAAAGTTCTGTAAGACAATTCCTGCTTTAATACCAGAAGCAACAAGAATAAATCATAGCTTATTTGAAAAAAAAAATAATAATGATAAAGAGATTAGAAGCTGCCGCTATAACTGTGTTTCTGTGTGTGCAGAAACCCAGATGGGGACCAGAAGCCGTGGTGCTACACAGTAAATGACAGCGCCATCTCCTGGGAGTACTGTGACGTCCCTACTTGTGCGAAGCCTTCGTGTGAGTAATGACAGGAAAGGGGAGCAAAGTGTCGCCTCTGTGTGGTCTGTTGAAAGCTGTCTAACGTCCTGTGGATGTCTAGGACACACTAAATGGCAAGAAAATCCACAAAACAAGACAGAAAAGAACTTGTATTTAAATTATAAAGATGGACAGGAAAAAAGATGACTAGAAATACTGGAAAAAGACCACAGAGACAGAAAAAAAGCTTAATAATTTATTTGCATCATTAGGCATTAGGCAAATGTCCTTTTCAGTAGGTTTTTTCTGTCTTAATGTCTTGGCTTTGTTGATTTTTTTACAATTTTTTGGGACTAATGTAGCCTTAAACGTTTTTAGATGTAAAATGAGAGAACTGAGGTTTTTTTTAGGGTGGCTGGAATGAGGTGGGGGTGCTTTTGGGATGTGGGAATGCCTTTGTGTTCTTTACATTGAGTGTATATGAGAACTGGACTGAGTGACCCCGCCCCTGTCGTGTTCCCAACAGGAAGAACGCATTGGCTCAAAAAAGTCAAAATCCCAAAGATTTTTAGTAGGAACATTTTTTTTCACGATTTCTTCTCTGTAGTTAAAGTTATTTATTTTATAAACTGACCAATCACATCCATCAATAAAAGTATGTGGTCTCACATCAAACATTTGATTGAACAGATTCTACCAAGTAAGCTTTCAATTCAATTCAATTTCAATTCAATTTTATTTGTACAGCCCAAATTCACAACAACAGTTGTCTCGATGGGCTTCGTATCAGTAATAAGTGGTAGGGGTGTGGCCTTCCAACAAGCTCACTCCTGATTGGAGAGAGTAGTTGCCATAGAAACGACGACTCAGACCGACTCGGGCCAATCACTGCTTACTTACTCTGGTTTCAACATGGCAGCGTACATATTGCGAAACAATGGCGACTGAATTAAGTCATTTTGTCAGAACCAGAAGTTAAGCATTTTCTATGGATGACATCACACTCACTCTGTCCAGTTCTCATATACAGTCAATGGTTCTTCACGGAAAAGCTGGAGGAGGCGCTTTGGGAAGAGCGAGCACTTGATAAGCTAGGCTTCTGCCTCCATCATCCAGATGTGGCATCCGAATGAATATTTTGGAAAGGGGGTCGCATAAGTTCTAGTATACCAGGGATGTGTTTCTGTATTAATCTTAATTATATACCATGGCTGGTTATTCCAATATTTACATTGATATTCTTAAGAAAGGCAGAACTTTCTACTACTTTTACTGACTTCAAATAGCAGAGTTCGATTTTTTTAAAGATTCAATATTTGTTTGATAACAGGCCTTACAATTTATTATTATTATTTGAAAAGAAAACACTAAAATCAGAAAAAGTAAAGAAGGTTTACTGAAATATTCCCTAATTGTTATAAAGTTTTTAAACCATCCTTTAATCAGACAAAGAAAAATATTGAACATTTATGTTATTTCAAATGTATGAAGCCACAAACGGCCTACTTTTTCCCCCCATGTTCTCGTGCTAATGCCATCTATTATCACATCAGCACAAGAATTCTCGTGATGACGAGATGTCATTATCGCAAAAAAATGGAAAAGGTTAAAGGTACATGTCGTTATCACGAGAAAGTTAGGGGGGAAAAAAAGCAAGGAAGGCCGTTCCATAACTACTTTGGCCCAATAATTGTAAAAATAACTTGAAGGTCTTGTTCTGTTATCATGGTAACATTTTTTCCAACTGTGCTTATTTTGCTAAAAATTCACACCCTTCATACATAACAGAGTTCCACATGAGAAAAAAAATCTGGTGGCGTGTCGGGAAAAAAAGTTAAGAAGAATCTCAGCTTCTCCTTTCATTTGCCTTTTTATTAACATCACAACAAGTGATACTACATATATGTAAAAGCAATAATTATTCATGAATGTCCTTCAGTATTCTAGACATTTCAGCCTTGTTTCTTTTTTGCCACTTGACACTGAAAAAAACAGATCTGCAGCTCATTAAAAGATCCCATGTTTGATTAGAAAGCAAAACGTGCTGCGAATGCAGCTAATCTCTGCTGAACCAAGCACTTGAAAGCTGAGTTAAGGGTCCAGTTAAAACCTTTTTTTTTCTTTTTAAACTCAAGGAAGAAACGTCAGGTGGAGCCAAATGTTTATGTAGTGAGTGGGATATGGCCCAGTTGGCTGTCTGACACCATGCCAACTTCCCCATCTGCTGGGCCCTCTTCAGCATATGATTTATGTCACCAGGATGCTCCGCGGCCCAAACTTTATTAACATAAAGAAAAGGAGACGACAGGTCGGTTCAAGAATATTCTGAAGTCATAGGAGAACCAGGAAAAATCCAGGAATTTATGCATCCATGCTAGGGCTAAAAAGGGTTCATAGAATTAAAAAAAAAACTTTATTGATAGCACAAAAGTGGAATTGCTGTTACCAAAGTTCTATTAAAAACAGCAGACAGATAATAAATAATGCAAAAATACAATTAAAAAAATGATTATTTAATAACAACAATAATTATTGTTCATTGGGAATACTAAGCTATTTTAAAAAGCTAAAAATGTCCTAAAGATAACAGGTTAATAGCCGTTAGCTAAAATTACGGAAGTATGTACAGCATACCAAAAAGATTTAATGAAAAAAATAAAATAAAAAAACATTTTCTAGGTTGCAAAGTCTTGTAGCTAATTTCACTAAAATAATGAAAAATATAAAAAGGTAAGCTAAAGCCATAATGTGAACTTTATTTTTCAGTCAAAGCTAAAGCTAAACAGGATAGTGAAAAAAATAAACGCTGTGTGTTACCTTTTTAAACCAAAAATGTTTAATGATGCTAAACTAAAGCTTTTGTTTATTTTTTTGTTTTTGTCCTATTTTGCTAAAGAATACAGATGAAAAATGCTACATTTTACTCAAAAAAGAACAAATGATTGTCAAGTTAAATGCTTAATGCTACATTTAAGGGCCTATTTTATGCCATCCTTTAGCTTTTCAGAGTTGGAAAAATATATTACTATATTTGATAATATATTACTTTTGGCACACTACAGAATGATATTTTTAATTAAATATTAGTTATTTATAAAAATGATAAAAGGAAAGTGTAGCTCAACGTAGAAAGTGGTTGTTTGTGTTAGCCTGGAGGCGGAGCTGGCAGCACAGACACTTCCTGGAAGGGGCGGTTCCCCCACCTGCATACATATGAATGTGAGGACCCACCACTTTTTGTGGATTGGTGCATGAATGGATCCGAATACGCTTTGAGGTTGTCGTTTTTGTGTGGGATGAACATTATAATACACTTGAAAGCTCAAAAATTTGATTTGACCCTTTAACTTCATAAACTAAAATATATGAGAAAAGCTGAACAATAATTGAAAGTGATAAAATATTATTTTACATACTAAAACAAGTGACATTAGCTAAAATTCTACATTTTAAAATTGATATAAAAAAAACATATTGACTCATAAAACCTTGGTATTTAGTGCTAAATTAGCTGAACAATGTGAAACTGTTTAAAAAATCAGCATAAAGCCGGAAAAAAAAACTATACTGTATTCTAAAAGGACACTTTTATAGATCACCTGGTTTGGGCATTCTTTGCATTATTCTGAAAAAAGATGTATTCCACCATAGCTAAATAATCTTTAGCATATAGCAGAGCTAGCTTTTTCATGCCTTGTTTTATATTTATATAAAGGTCAAGCTGAATTTTTAAAGTCCAGAATTTATTTTTGATTTTACATGCTGAAGAATATTGGAAAAATAAATGGGTTACACTACCACATTATTGTAAAATGTTGATTAGTTTTGAGCAGATTTGAGTTGGAATTGCCCGCCTGTTTCAGAAATAATCTCCGTTTTGAACTTTTTCAGCTTTTTCTCTAAGGACTTCCCCGTCCAGGGTTTCTACAACTGTGAAAAAGCCCACCTCCACCACAAAAACCAAAAGCCCCACGTGCGGGATGAAGCACAAGAAGAGGCTAACGCTGCCCAGGGGCCGAATCCTGGGTGGATCGTCAGCTTTGCCAGGTAGCCATCCGTGGATGGCAGCCATTTATATTGGAAAGTCAGACTTCTGCGGCGGCAGTCTGATCTCTTCCTGCTGGATCGTCTCTGCAGCTCACTGCTTCCTTAGCAAGTACGCAATGCCACACAGGTGCAGTTGTCATCAGCTGTTGTGTTCGCCTTGCTGCAATTTAAACCTCATTACGGCAAATGACACAGGAATACAGGCTAGTTCGGGGGAAAAAAGGGAACTGTGCTCTTTTAATGGCTCTCAGATGCTCATGGTTGAAGAAGAGGTCAGAAGCAGAAAAAAAAAATTCTGAGGAGGAACATAAAAGAGAACCCAATAAAACAAAAATGACGGCAGCACAAGCATCTCCTTTGATGTCAGAAAGCAGGAGCCAATCATGTCCTATTAAATAGATCAAGACGTCATCTATCAAAGGTTTGACATTGTAATTGCTTAATGATGTTTAGGCGTAGTTTTAATTGATCGGTTTATGATACAATTCCGTTTATGATGAAATTTTGAAGGAAGAGATCAAATTACCTTAAAACATAGCATTTTGAAAAAATATAAACTGACTACAAAGAGAAGGTAAAATGCTGATAAGATAAAAAAACTATTTGGAAAGTATATTTGTTTATTTAAGGAGCACAGAATGTTTAATCATTCTCTCCCCGGTTTCTTTTGACAGATGTGCTAAAAGGTTTTTTTTGATCATTTTCTTTTCAAAATAAAGTCATTTTTTTTCAAGGTCTGTATTTTTAGGTCATAAAAACACTTTTTTTTTTTTGTCTCTCACAGCTGAAGTGTTTTTATGACACTTCAACATTACAGACCTCTCTTATCTTTTTAATAGAGACACAATCAAAAGTGGTGGAGATACAGAAATAAGGACATTTCTGTCCTAGTGTGCAAGGGAATGATGTGTGCTGCAGACAAATGTACTTTTTTCCCTCATTGCATTGACAAAAATGCAAACAAGTGTCTTCTTTTATTTTGCAGTACAGCTATATGGTTACTGCAATAAAAAAATAATATTGTTATAAAAATGCAGAAAAACTCATATTTTTTTATTTATAAATTTACTTGTTTCCTCTTTATTTTTAGTTTATGGTATCGGTGTTCATCAACTTCATCAGATTAGTACTATTACACCTACTGAAAGGTTACAATTTTGACATTTTAAGACTTAAGACGCATTAAAATTGCAACATAACTGACTGTAGTATCAGCTATTTGAATTGAATTTTAAAAACATTGAAATAAAGTCCTGCATTTATTCGAGAGATTGCACATTCGAGAGTGTGCAAACCTTTATAGAAAGGTTTTTCACATTTTTCTTTCAACAACAGTTTAATTTTTAGCATAACGGGTTTGTAAAATCCTCTGCGAATAGTAAAACAAATGACTTAATTTAATAAATAAGGATGCAGGATCAAAATTTTGCAGCAGCATGCCCAGGTTGTTAGAAAATCTCCTCTGAATCTTCCCTTATCTGCCTGCTGCAGCTGTCCAGCAGACTTTAAACATGCAATGGAGGAGAAACGTTGTGTTGAGACAATCTGGGATATGCCCAGATGGGAATATTTGTAGGGAAAAGTACAGGTGTTATGTGGGATTCTTTGACTAAACATGAAAAGTGTCTCCGTACAGCCCCCTGAAGTCGCAGCTGCGCGTGGTGCTCGGCCAGCACTTCTTCAACAACACCAAATTCCTCAATAACCACTCGCGGATCTTCGAGGTGGAGGACCTCATCTTACCCAAACACTTCTCCGTGTTTAACCCGACGCTACACGACATCGGTAACAATTCAGACAGTCACTCCTGACCTCTCTCTGTCTGCGCAGCTGTGCATCATTAAGCAGCTGTTGCCCCCCCCCCTGGCATAAGCACAGTCTCAGAGTCTGCCTTCTGCTTCCAAGCTCATTTGCCTGTTTCTCATCGCCGGCTCTCTGTTTGGCAGTTCTGATCAAGCTGAAGAAGCAGGACGGGCGGTGTGTGAGGAAAAGCCCCTTCATCAGGCCAATTTGCCTCCCAGAGAAAAACATGCAGTTCCCTGACGGCTACTGCTGCACCATCAGCGGCTGGGGCTACACGCAGGAGAGTGAGTGATGCTTTGTCCCGAAGATTTTCATCCCCTTCCAAATGTTTGAATCTATTTATTTACAAGAAAAGAAAACAAATAAGTCATTTTTCAGGAGCTGGAATTCCTTAATTATTCCCAAAATGCATTGCATACACAAAGTACAAAAAAAACAAAAAAGTAAACCGTTCTTTTTCTTTGACATTTATGACATTGAAAAGAAAATTCCGAAAAAACTTGTACCAATACGAAGGAAAGATGGGATTTCCTAGAACAGCACCACTTTAATGACCCACTAGAATGGAAATGGTGTTTTTGGTCTTTTGAACATGTTCTTGTGCATTTTTCTGTTGATGGAGGACATATGTTAGGAGAATTAAGTGTAAACTCGTACTTCTGAGTATTTCTTTCTTCAAATCGTCATGATTTGGGAGCAGATGCAAAAAGGCCGTCAGAAAAAGCTTGTAAGTTTAATGTAGAAGCTTCTACGGCAAGCCACAAGCTCCATTCGGATGCATCCGGTTGCAGACAAAGAGATCTACGTTTTGTTGCAACATAGTCAGAGATTCTAGGATAAAGTGTGAATTGTCCCACGTTTTAAAGGATTTGGACAATATAGACTAGCACCTAAAAGTTCAAAAATGTCCACAGACTTTTTTCTGTTGTCTCCAAACTTTTCTACTCAGTCTTTTCCTTTTCTAAACTCTCTTTATCCATTTTGGAGTCTCAGAGAAGCTGGAGCCTATCCCAGCTACTGTTAAACAAAGGCAGGGTCATTGACTGTATGTGAGAACTGGACTGAGTGACCCCCTCCCCTCTTGCATTTTCCCAAGTCCTCTTTGACATGGTAGAGGTGTGATCTTTAAATAAGCTCGCTCTTATTTGTCAAGAGTGGTTGCCATAGAAACGTTGACTCATTCTGGCTCCAACACGGTGGAGCCCATATCATGGAAAAATGGTGACTGAACCGATTTCATTTCATTGGAGCCGGAAGTAAGCCATATTTATTTATGGATGAGATCACACTCCGTTGGTCCAGGGGGTGAGGAACACACTGGACAGCTCGCTTGTCCAATATTTCACAATGTTAGCAACTGCTAAGACAATTGTCTAGAACAAGAAGAGAACCTTTGCCGCATTTTTTACTTCCTGGTGCCACATTCCTCACTGTTGCCCGTTTTAATGACTAAACAGGCTTTCCAAAAAACGTTATTTTAGTGCCAAAAAGTTACGTAAAGAAGTAACTTTTGTAAAGCAAAATAGAATTGTTCGTTTACAAATAGAAGATATGATGCATTCTGCATTATTTATTATTATTATTTTGCTTTTATTCCCGTCAAAGCTAATAATATCAAGAATAACTACCCTCAAAACGAATAATATCAAGTATAAATAGTATCTACACAATTTTTATATGCTTAGTATTATAAAAGCTTGCTCTGTAAAATCTGTACAGATAGAGGAGGACAAATACTAGACTAGAGTGGAGTTTCATTTTCTATATTTTTTTGGTTTTACAGAAGCCCGGGATTATTCTCCACTGCAGGAGGCAAACGTTAGACTAATTCCTCATGAAACCTGTAGGAAACCGGAAGTATATGGAAACCATGTGACGAGTGACATGATCTGTGCGGGCCTCGACTGTGTGGACGCATGCCAGGTAGGAAAACACGTCTCCATACTGGCCGTTTTAATCAACTAAAGCTCATTTTGACAACAAAGTGTCCAAATGCAAATCAATGTTTAAGTCAAGCCTTAGTCACATGCACACGTGCGGGTTTTTGGGTTATCCGGGCCCGGGCGCCATTTTAGCGGGAGTACAGGTGTACCTTTTGAAGATGGGACATACCATTGTTCTGCGTGTGGTAAAGGCCGTGTCACACAATCACCACGTACATTTCGTGCCTTTTCCACATATGTAATTTCGTTCTTTCATGATACATGCGTGATATAAGTAATTCAGAAGTTGTAAACGTCTGTACGTGAAATTGGTTTTGAAGTGTTCCAAAATTTTGGTCGGTTGAGAATTACGCAGTCCATGTGTAATTTACGTAGTCTGTACCCAAAATTATTACATAAATCTTACGCTAGTTTGCGTGATTTTTGCGAGATATTGTAAATTTGTGGCTTTTCACGACTGTTCCACGTATCTTCAACAGACTTTCCAAGCCTGTATGACCTTTTTATATTGCACGTATGGCGCACATATCACATCAAAATTACGTAATTGATTTGTGTGTGGGGCACCTGTGTGCCCCACACACAAATCAAATAAATAAAGAGTCGGCTTTACTTCTCAATCTCGCCATTTCGACTTTTATTTCTGTAAATGGGGGGTGGGGATTATCCTCCAGAATTTTTTTCTCACTGTGGCCCAAAAACTCCGTCATATCGCATATATGGCGCACTTATCACGTCCAAATCACGTGCGGGTCACCTGTGTGCCCCATCCCGATTTTCCCATGTTTTTAATCCAAAGTCAGTCTGGATTCCCCTGTAAGGGCAGTTGTGACTTTGGTTTAAGACAGGTGAGGTTCCAGGTCAACAGTGTTAAAAAGTGGGACTCAGCCATCATTTACCTGTGTTCTTCATCGCCAGGGTGACTCAGGAGGCCCTCTGGCCTGCGCGAAGGGTGACGTGAGTTTCCTGTATGGGATCATCAGCTGGGGAGAAGGCTGCGGGCGCGTTGGGAAACCCGGAGTTTACACAAAGGTGGTGAATTACATCGACTGGATACAGTCTGTGATCAAACGCAAGGCCAAAGCTTCGTGAAAGCACCAAACGGACATTATAGAATATCTCTTTATTGCATAATATATATATGTGTTAAAAATAGTTTTTTTATGAGATGTTTCTCACTGTGAACAATGTTTCTGACTGAATAAACTTTTTATGACTTGAAAAACCTTGTGTGTCATTAAAGGGAACATTCATAACAGTAGGAGCTGAAACTGGGTTGTTTACCAGCTGTCTTTACCAAAATACTCAAGGAAAACATGTATTTCTAATACAGTTTGCATCATTTATAACACTGGAATTTAACACTTTTTTACATTGTGGTCTCTTTTGCCAATCTACTGAGCATCGATGCAGACTGTTTTTTTGCAGAGAATTCTGGGAAATTTCGAGGGCACTCAAACTCATTTGACGATAAATCTTGATCGTGAAATGTAAAAATGGCCTTTATGCATGACTTCAAAGTATTTTGTGTTTAGTTTTTTTTAATAGATTCTGTGCTTTCAGTTTTTGGCGTTTTTTTTCATCCTATCATGTTTTTGTACATTTCTGAAAAAAATAGTAATTTTGAGCTTTTATAATTGATCTATTTCCTGGTTTATTAGGTATTCCTTGATATTTATAGTGCAAGAAAATGATGACAATATTGAAGGAAAATCAAAAGTAGTATTAAATCAAATCCAAAATCAGACAACAGAAAGATCACAATATAGTACCACTTAAACAATGTATAAGTACGTTCTAAAATATTTAGAAATTAGATTTTTTTAGAAAAAGCAAAAACTGCTGCATAAAAAGGGAATTTTTAAATAGGGTTTGTATTTTAGGATTCTGGATTATATTATTTATACTTTTTAGTCCATACTATCAAGAAATTTAAAAAAAATGCAACTTTTAATCTTAACTTTAATCTTCGAACTTTCAAAATTTTATTTTTTGAAAGATTTTTTTTAAATTTTAATGTATTAATAGTTGACTCAATTTTCAAATCACTGCAAAATAATAAAAGAAAAATAAACCTTTTTTCCAAAATAGTCTAAAATCTTAGAAATTTATATTTTTAATTTTCTTGGGTCTTTGTTATAGAATTCTGACTTTTGTTCTGAAAACTTAATTTAAACTTTTTTCTGATCATCAATGTTTTTGAATATCCGACTATATTCCAAGATTCTGATTCTAATTTAAGCAAAACATATTTTTACTGCAAAATCAAGAATTTAATAACTGTTTTCCTTATATCCAGTTTTATCCTAAAACTTTCAGAATTCTATCTTTAATCAAAGAAATATACATTAATCTTAGAATTGTGTCTTTAGCCGAAGAAGTTTAAATTTAACATAAGAAATTTAACACAATATTCTAAAATAAGCCTGAAATTAAGGATTTTTTTTCTCAAAAATTCTCTTAAATCAGATTTGATTGTTTTTCAAATATAGAATTCTGACTTTTGTTCTAGGAAACTTTTTCTTCTTATTAAAGATTTAAGAATCTATTTTCATCTCTTCCCCAGAATTTTGCCTGTTAGATTTTAACTTTTCAATAAGTTAAGTTTTGAAATTTAGCCCTTTTATTTACCAACGGGTTTTCTTAGATCAAACTTTAGAGTGCTGACGTTTTATAACAATTTGTAATTGATCTCAGAATTTTAAATCAGCTTCAGAATTCCATTCTCCTCTCAGAAATCTGGTTCTAGAACCTGAATCCAGGCCAGACAGCTGCTGGATCACATTCCTTGATGATGAACCCGCCGCGTGCGCATTTCCCAGCAGCGGTAGCGACAGGTGGGTCTGACTGAGCGTCCCGGGCTGGAGGCAGCAGGGGTCCCCGGCGCCCCACCGGTGAACGGACACACGCGCGAACTCTGGCCGTGGCATTTTCCACGCGCTCTCTTTGCTGGGGGGAGTTTGCGCCACACGAGCGGAAGAGCGCAGCTATTTTGAAAGTGACCCTTCATTCGGACAGCAGCACTGCAGCTGTCAGGAACCATGACTGAAGATGACGGATTCTGTTATCGTGGAAGGATACGCCAGACTCCGAGATGGGAGAAAGGTGCTCGCTTTTTCTTAAGTCGCTCGCGGAAAACAGCTCGTGCGCCCCGCACTTTCCTCCGGAACTAACGAAACTTTTGTCTTTTTCTATTCGACAGTGGAGAACTAGGTGGCTCGTACTTCGAAAACCGTCGCCTGTTGCAGGTAAAAAAAAGTCTTTATTTTACAGGATTGTTTTCATAAATTTAGCTTTAATTTGGAAATGTGACGTAATCATAAACAGCTTGTCCAGGGGCGCTTCCGAATATTTTCGGAGAGGGCCAAAGGGGGACATATGGGGGTCTTTAAAGAAAAGCCAGGAGAGCTTTATTGGAAGTGTAGAGTTAAATCATATCCATTTAAAAGCGAAAATGATCAAATAAAATAAATTTACAAATTAAACCCAATTGATCTCCAAATAGGCAAAGTTAATCAGTTAAACCTGTGGATTACTTTTTTTTTTATCAAAGCAGTTTCTTATATTTTTGTTCTGGCTAAAAAAATATATATATTATTATTTGAAACGTTTTTTTTTCATATATAAAAAATGCAATGTCAGACAAAAATTGACATTAAACAATTTTTTTCATTATAAACTAATTAAATCTTCTATTTATTAAAATCTAATTGATTTACGATCATGACAGTTATACACAGCACCAAATAACAATTTTTTTAAGTGTAACATATTTACACTTCATCTAAACTTGAATACAGATTTTAGAGAATGCAAAAATGTATAAAAAAATCTGCAAGCACCTCTAAATATCTGAACACATACTTTCATTTAAAATAAATGAGGGTGGCAACAGCCTTACTTGGTCCCCCTCTATACAAGCCCCTGAAGAAGCTCCACCATCACGTCTCCTTCTTCAGTTGATTCACTCTGTCGAGGGTCGAGTCTTAGTCTGACAAAATTGTACAAATAAAACATACATTTACTTCCTCTCACCTCAGATTGAGAAGACAGGCTTGGACAATTTTTTCAGATCTTTATTTTGGTAGTTTTTTTAAAAGATGGCTTTACTGTTGACACTACTTTTACATGGCTAATATTACCATCTGTGTGACAAAAAAAGCACATTTCCTATTGGGTGTCTGATTCCTTATCAAAGGAAATGAACACAAGTCATCTGTAAAGTGTTGTTTTCCATATTTTTCTGAAAGCACATTTACGATTTCTTAAATTATTAGTTATTTAGTTGGACTTTCTAAATGAAACATGAGATATTGCATAATAATTCAGCCTCTCATTGAAGTAGTGGGTATGTGGAGTGGGGCAGCTTAACATGCTGCACAGGTTGAGCTCTACTCCTCCTCAGGTCTTTGATGTCAGTGTTGTTGCAGCTGTCTTCACTCATGCTTCAGTTATGTGTGGAGAAGTCTCTGTGTGTGTGTGTGTGTGTGTGTGTGTGTGTGTGTGTGTTTGTGTGTACATGTGTGTGTGTGTGTACGTGTGAAGAGCACACAGTCACACACCGAGCTGTTTTGTCAGCCGACCCTGGCTGAAAGGTGCCTGAAAGGTGTCAACAGTCCAAAGTACACTGCAGCAGCAGCTACTGTAGGTCACAGCGTGATCTAAGATAATCGAAGATTTGATGTTTTCTTTTAATAAAGTGAGTGAGCAATGGGAACTAATTTGACATCAAAGTGTTTTTGTGTTTCTGTTTGTTTGTTTTGTCTTTTTCATCGCTCCAGATTGCTTGTTGTTGCTGGTTTTCAAGGACAAATCAGACAAAGCTCAGGGCAGCAAAGAGAGAACGACCATCACTTTGGAGGAGATCTGCGGCCTGGAGGTTGGGCAGTGCTACGAGGGCGTGGCTTTTACTTTGGCCATCCTTTGCCTGAGTCAGACCACTCTGCTCGGCTTCGACAGCAGGGAGGCCCTCCAGGCGTGGGACATCCGAGTGCGGTACAGCCTCGGAGAAGGTGAGAGCATCTAAAAGTCCTGTTTCGGTTTGGATGTTGCCGTTTTAGCATCGCCAAGGCCCATTTTAGTGCTTTATAAACTATTTTGGAGGCTTTTATTTTGAAAAATACTACTTAACCCTTAACTACCAGCTATGTCGCTATTGACACACTTTGTGACGTACCGCAACTGTTAAAGCGTTTATGCGATCAACGTGAATCAGCCGATTATGCCATGGAGAACAGCAGTAACACTTAGGTTGTGTCTGAATTCCTTCACTACTCACTGCATAGTGCACTATGTAGTGCGTTCGCCATTTTGTAGTGCTGTCCGAATCTACAATTCCAATATCCAGTGCCCTCGAAATTTCCCAGCAGTCTCTGCGAAAAACCACTGTGTGTTGATGCTCAGTACATTGGGGAATATTGACCACAATGCATTGCATTTCAACAATTTTTACAAAGAAAACGCATCTAAACTATTTTTTAATATCAACGTTTTTATCTTGAGAACACAGTGTACTCATAGATAATTGTCGCAAAACGCTCACATCAATGAGATTTCACTTCATGAAATCGATGACGTCATATTTGTTAATTAAAAAAGAAAAGGATAAGTAGTGAGCCTGGTGTCCGAGCTGCTTTTAAAATCCAGGACACTACACGGTCCCACATCTGTATAGTTTTTTAATAAGAGTATTAAGTTGGGAATTCAGACACAGAAGTTACTTCTGTAAAGTGTTCCATATCACCGCAAAGCTGCTTGTTCCCGCTTCAGAATTCGCTGGAACTATGCTAACTGTGTAAACTGTTGAAGAGTTAGCATAGTAAAAACGATGTCAACACTTTAAGCCAAAGCTCAGGTTTAAAAGGTCTAAAAAAGAAGAAAGCATTGCATCGTCTTTGTTCCAACTGTTTTTGTTTCTCTATCAATTGTAGCTGAATTGACCATTGGTCCAACTTTGTTAAATTAGTCTGGTGTTCATCAACAAACATTCTTTTTCTTTACTCATGCTGAGTCATGGTAACCAGCGCAGTGCTGATTCCACATTTGTGAAATCCCTGGCACGGTTGGAAGCAAATACTCAATAGTGGAGCAGCTGCGTTCAAGTGTTGCATAATTAAATCCAACGCCAAGCAATGCAGTGTAAAACACACCACCGGTGGACTGTGGGCCTTTTGAATCATGCTCTGCTGAGTGACGGACAACTTTTTGCCAACAGACACGTCTGGATTTCACGTCTGGATTTGACCATACACGCACTGATCGCATCATCTATAGCATTCTCAACGGTGAAAAAAAATGAAGCCTGAACTGGGTGACACTAAAGATTACCTGTCTAGTACTTATATGTCTATGAACCAAAGTGAAAATTTGGTTGAATTCAGCCGCAGTCAACCCAACACTGCCAATCAAACTAATTACCAATCTAAAACCCAGTTACAATTTGTTTTCAAACAAGTCAACAAACAATTGGGATGGCACAATTCTTTGTTTAAATTCAAAGCGTGTGTGACACCAATGGACTGAATTGTTTGGATACATTGAAAGGATCAGGCACATGTGGTGATAAATTGAATGCATTGAATATTGTTTTATTACTTTACATCAGGTTTAGTATAGGACAACGGTTGTTGGTAAATATCCTTCACGCTACTGCCTAACTATGTAGCCACAAAGGGGCCTTTGTCTGGGTCTCCCTGTGAATAATACTACTGAACCCTTTACCACGGCTATGATGCCGGTGACACGCCAGCCCGGATCAAATCCAGGGATGTGTCAGGAAGGCCATCCAGGGGAAAAAATCTCTGCCAAACCACCTGTACGAATCAGTGAAAGCTGATTCACTGTGACCGCTGATCGCATGTGCTGATGGGTGAACGAACGGAGCAAATTAAAGAAAAAAAGATTTTCCTGAACTTTTTAGTCTTATTTTACTGTAACACAGCTCATATTTTGAACCAAAACGAAAGCGTGACTCAAACATGAAGGTTTGAACGGAATTTTTGCATCTATAATAAACACCAATCATTTTTTGAAACCATTACATTTTATTGGTGGTTTGAAGTCACAATTTTTAACATCAGAGTCAACAATGCTTCCTTCTAAAACCTGCCTCCAGCTGCCTCCAGTGGTCAGTTAGGGAGTTGCACCATCTTTTGTGACATGTTTTTCTTGATTTAATTTTTTTGTTTTTGTTTTATGTTTTCATGTTTTTATTTTCTTCTTTGTGTGTGTGTGTTTGTGTATATGTGTGTGTGTGTGTGTGCATGTGCATGTGTGTATGTGCCAATGCCTCTTGGCCAAATTTCTCTTGAAAAAGATTTCATTTTAAGGGGTGTACAGGTAGAATAAAGGTTAAATAGAAAAATAGAAAAAAATTGTTAGCTGGCTTTAGATTTGGGGTGTAGAAAGCTGAGGCTTGGGTTAGACCAGGGGTCGGCAACCTTTACTGCTCAGAGCCATTTGGATCAGTTTCCCACCGAAACAAAAAACACAGGGAGCCGCAACAGCCTTTGGAAAACCCCGTGTTCCCAGTGGGGGGCATCACTTCACTCGTTTTTAAAGTTTGTATAGAGATGTTCATTTTTTTGATCTTTTGCCATTTCATGGGATCTGATGAGAACTATTTCCCGAGAGGCCAAAAAACTAGCAAATATGTGGCAATTAACTATCAGTTAATCTGTTTCTCCAATAGATTTTTGTCAACAAACAACGTTTTTTCTCATCTCAATCAGGGTGTTTTGGGCAACAGCTGTGTGTTTATTCTGGAATGTCTCGCCACGTTTGAGATTTTATTGTTTGCTAATTCCTCATTACAAATGAATCATACTGGTAAAGTCTTTGAAAGCAAGCAAATCTGCCCAGGTGCCATCAAACGTACTTTTATCTTCAGGAACTTCAATTGTTGTCCTACCTGGGTGGGAACATTGTTGGGATTACACGCCGGTGGGAGTCGTGGCGGTGACGCAGGCCGATTGTCGCATAGAACTTTACTTAGAAAACGTCTACATTGAGATTTTTTCAAACGACCCCTAAGTTAGACAAATGTTGAGAGACTATAACTCATCTGACTGCTATAAAGAAGCAAGGGGGAGGAGTTATAATGGATGGTAGCAGGGTTTTAGCAGTTTAGCTGAAGCAGTTTTTAGTTTAGGATGAACCAATGTGACATAATCAGACAGAACATATTTTTTCTTTTCAAAAATTCCTTTTTAACGTGCTTGCTGGATACATCGTCCTTCCCCGTCCACAGCTTCCAGGGAACAGAGTGGCTCGTAAGACGATGGGAGGTGTCTTGTTTGGATGGATGGTTGGTTGGTTGGTTGGTGTCACTCAGACAGGTTTGTGCATTCCTCAGGTGTTGCCTCTAACTTCTCTCACCGCGGTGCTGAAGGCGTTTCCTCACAGAGGCACCCAGCTTGTGCTGCGGGCTAGACCCACTGTTTTGCAATAAGAGCCATTACAGCACAGCAAAACTACCCGAGGGGGCGAGGTCGGTCTCTCATCTCTTAGTGAGATGTTACCAAAGGTTTCACCCACTGAAAGACTGTGCTGGCGTCTAATGGTTCCCCCTGTGGTTGATGCTTTTAAGGTCGGGGTAACGACCCCTGCCATCTGTCACTCTTTTAGGGAATGAGTCTGCTGTTTACCAGTTTCTCTTTTTATGTTTTTCTCCAGTTTTCTGGCTAGCTCTAAAAAGGATCTTGGAGATGCGGAGAATTGAACCAATGGACTCATTCATGTGAAGCAACACCCTTAACTATATAGCAAAACATAAAAAAAAGGGGAATTTAGAACATTCACAACATGAAGTGAGAGAATTCAGTTATTTTTCTCCTTAAGCATTCCAGTTGAGGTTTCTGGTTGTTTTTATACATTTCTTTATTAGCTTAAGCTGATACGTGTTATGCTGAGAAAGAAACTTGTTTTAAAAAACATTGATTATAGATAAGAAATGTCCCATAAAAGGTGTACTTCTGGATGAAAAAAAAGGCACCGTGGGCTGCAACTTTCCTTTCATCTCATGGCAAAAAAAATGTAGCCTGGCAACCCCCAATTCATTAAGCTGGTTGAAAGGTTGCATGTTGAATTCCTGCTCTGCCAAACTACGTGTCGAAGTGTCCGTGGGATAGAAGCTGAGCCTCATATTGCTCCTGGTGGTCTTACATTGCTGCTCAGCCACCATCAGCATGTGTTTGAACGAGTGAATTGTAGTGATGGGAAGTTTGGTTCTTGTCAGAGAACTGACTCTTTCAAACAGCTCTTTTTTTATCTTTCTTTCTTTTTTAAGGCTTTTTACCATAACTCTGCAAAAATGAATGGTTTGTGTTTCAAAAGCCCTTTTAAGTGCAGGGTTAAATGAGAAGCCAAATAGCTAAATTACCAGTATGTGTATTTATTCCATTACAAAATCATTCTTTTGCTTAATACTTAAATCTCGTATTTTTATGGCACACGCTAACCTGAAAACATAAAAAAATAAAAATCCAGAGATCAGAGCAGTACTAATTTCCTCAGGGAAGTTCAGCATTCAAAAAAGTCTGATGCCTCAGCCATCGATCTGATTGTCTGTACTGTTTTTTTTCCAGAAGATTCTCTCAGAAGGAACAAATGCTGTCACAGTCCATTCTCCCCTCCAACACTAGATATGGAAAGGCTGAGGCCTAAGCCTGATTGCTGTCATAATTAATCATAATTAAAGTTCTTGAGAAGAGCTCATAACTGCCCTTATGGATGGATACAGGCTGCTTGGCGGGGAAAAATGGCTAAACCTGTACGGGGCACTCAGGTGGCCTGCATGAAATATCACGGTTGTAGACAACTCAGTGACCCTTTAGAGCAAAAATGTTTCTGCACATTTTCCTACGGGCATGCTGCGAGTCACACATTGTAGCGCACACTTGCACAACACGGAAGGGGTGTGTATCAAACAGGTTTTTCATTTTTTCAATTCCCCCCAAACCCTGCTCACTGCACAAGGAGCCTGTGAGTTCTGTTTCAGTGATAAGTGTGAACTCTTAGCTTGGAGTCGAGCTGATAGAAATGAGGAAATTAGACAATCACAGTGTAGTTTCATTGTTTCTCTTTAGGCTCGTTTTCACTAATCCTGTCCGGTTTAGAATGGACCAGGCACATCAGGTGAGCGTTTTCACTCAAAGTTGGACCAGGACAGCATATGCAGCCGGGGTGAAGCTGACATTAACAATGGAGGTCATGCAGTAGTTCATTATTTCCCCTTGGCTTTTGATGCTTTATATATACAAAGCCTTTAATGTTGTTTGAGAGAAGATTGCGGGCGCAGTAGAGGAATACAGCGGCTTTCTTGGCACCTTCTTTTGTCGTAATGACCTTTTGGCCAGTCAACAGGTTTTAACCGTAGCTCCACCGTAATCGGTCCTTTGCATTTTTCTATGGACCTACAACCCACGGGGCCCAAAGATTGTACGGTTCGGTCCAGCTCAATGGGGCCCTTTTGAATTAGAACCGGTCAAAATTCCGGACTGTACTGGACTAGACTGGAAAGGGCTGTGTCATACCAGACCGGACCGTACTGGACTATCGCTCAGTGGAAACTAGACTTTTACGTAGCTCTTTGAGACAACTAAGGTTGTCTTTTTTAATAAAGAGAATTAAATTAATTTGAAACAAAAAACAATTCCTAAGGTAAAACACAACACCACATTGCTCAACTTGGTTCTGTAGGAGTTTTAAAACATTACATTTAGCTACAAAATATATAGCAACAAATCTTTCGACAAAAACGTAAGTTACTGATATTTTTAGAGTTTGAAGACTGTCTGACCTCAACATTAGAGCACTTTCCCTCACTAAGAATGTGTCCTGTGAGAGCCTATTATATAACTTACATCAGCAGTTAAATTATGGGTTATTAATAGCTTTGGACTGTTCTTCAGTTGGCAACTCAGCTTCACAGACATATACCTAATGACAGCATTGAGAGACCAACATGTTTTGAAGACGCCAACAAGACATTATGCTGCAGTTGCCTCTTGCGTGTGTGTGACCCGACCGCTTAATGCCACATCCTCGCCTCCAGAAATGCCACCTGCACCGGGCTGAAAGTCACCGCTCACTGTGCTTTTGTTGTCTCGTGTGGCGCCACATGAATCTTGCTTAGCTCCAGTGATGAGGTGAAGGCGCCTGCCAACGTTTCCTCATCATTACCTTCATCAATCTCACCTCAGCTTAGAGTGGTGAAAGTGTCTGGGTGCTTTGGAATAAACTGCTGCCAAAGGTTTTGAGAAAAACAGCAATTAATGTTTTCGAAAAAGTTTGTCCAAAAGTTATTTGTTATATTTCTTTATTTTTTTCCACTTGTTTCTACAACTATGTAGATTTAGGCAAATTATCTTAGCCCCATAACATCAGAGATGTTGCCGGGGACACCTTAATAGCACACGCTCTTTGAAGTACTGTTACTCTTCAACCGTTTAGGCACTTAACACAACTCCAACGGATGCTAACGAGGAGACAAGTAACACTTTTGCACATTGGTGCTATTCTCCACTTCAGAATCTGCTGGAATTATTTCAATTGTGTAAACGATTGGAGTGCTATGGTTGTTCAAAGAATGTCAACACTGGAGCTAGAGCTCTGTAAAAGGGTTAAGAGTAAGCATGAAATCCTGATAGTTGGTAGATGATGCTACAAGTTGTCTTGTGTTTCCGTTGTTCAATTTATACGCCTTTGTTTGTTCAGTCCATAGGTTCAGTGTGGGAATCTTACCAGGGACCAAGTTGGAGAGCGGTCCCGCCACCCTTCACTTGTGCAACAACCTGCTGGCCGTCGCTCGGGACATCCCTCCGGTCATAATCGCATACTGGAATCTGTCAGACCTACGCAGATACGGACCAGTGCCAAATGGATTTGTATTTGAAGGAGGGACAAGATGTGGTTTCTGTAAGTTCATTGTTAACCAACTGGATGTTTTTTGTTTTTTATTTGTTTTTATGCTAGGTACACACCAGGCATGTGATGCGTGATCAAGAATGCGCTAAACGTATATATTCTTCAATGCGCTTTTAGCCTACGATGTTCACACTGAACTGTCGCTGCCTAATACTAGTGCATGTACTCACAGCTGGAAGAGGATTGGTGGAAAGTGTCAAAGCGGTGAAAATCTTGCAGATGTTGCTGCGTGCTTTTTCTTTCATAGCTTCATAGCCGATGTATGAAAGACTTGGTGTCATATAATTCCGGCTAGGCACAAACGGCAATTATTAATTTCTCCTCCACGAATCAATATTTTTATGGTTGGTACCCCAACGCATATGTAACTCCTAAATCGGGGTACTGTGACAATGGCCATTCATTTTGTATGTTGCGACTGAAAACAGACTTAAAAACTTGCGTGAGAGTTCTAAACGTAAAAGCCTGAAATGCACATATACACTCAATTACATAGACTTCTCATTGAAGTCTCATTCACATTTTCTTGTGAAACCTTTGTGCCCGTGATGTGAGGAAGTCTTAAAACTGCCAAAAGTCCACCAGGCTTAAGCATAATACCAAGCTTAATATACCAAGCTTAAGCCACTATGGGACAATATTACAAAGCAGTGTTGGTTGTTTCTTTATTCCCCCATGAAATCTGTTTAAAAGGTATAACGCTATGAACTTAAACACAGTTCAACACTTTTTTTTTTTTTGGCAGACACATTTTTTTCTCTTTCCAAGGCTTTTTATAATAGGCTGCAGTGGATGCAGTTTATTTGTTACATCAGAAATGCGGCTGTGTTGATTTTGTATATTCACCCTACTTCGCAGGAATTAACTTTGTTAACTTTGGATTCCTATGAGCCTAAGCTTCTTCCAATCCCCTTTCAAAACTTATTTTCAAAGTCTTGTATTGACTTTTTTATTTTATGTAATTGTTTTGATTTGAAATAAAACATTTTTGATGTGAATTAAATTGAATTGAGCAAATCTCAGTATGAAGCAAACCAAAAAACTGCTTTTTTAAGTAGGGAGTATTCTACCCAACCAGTAGTCTGCTGAAAAAACAAGTGTGTGCCAGATTATAGCAATCAGTTTGGTTACAATTGTTGGTTAACATATCCAAATGGAAGAAATTGATCTTCATCATTGGCGGAACATCACCTAAAGCTGTTGGTGTTAGACAGCTTGATGGAATAGGAGCAAAAAAATATAAATTTCCTAAAATAAGAGCTCTTAAAGTGTAAAAGGATTGCTAATGTTAAGCAATACAAGAATACCTTGATAAACCAGTACTTATGAACCCTTTAAGAAACTTATTTTGATGAAGTGCTGCAGTAAATCTGGTTTGCAGATGCAGGTAATATACTATCTTTTCATTTAGGTTTTTTCTAAATTTTCTGTAACCAGCTAATGTGTTACTGTGAGCAAAACCTTAGCCAGCATAATGATTGTTACACTTTATGATTAAATTTGTCTTGTTTGTAAATATTCGGAAATATATTTCTTTTTACTGAAGAAAAACAATTTAAAAATATTTAAGCTTTTTGAAAAAAAGTAATTGGAAGTTAAAATCTTCTTCAGTTAGATTCTATTTTAAAATGTATGAGGAGTTTCATAAATCCATTAAACCTTTTTGTGTAGCGCATAAACAATTCTGGCCCGCTTTGCCATAAGTTTGAACACTGCTGCTTGAGACAATTCATGCAAAACAGATGTTGAATGAAATAAAGTGACATTGAGGAAAAAAGTCCTTGCTTCATTTAGAAATCAGAGTCATTTCTCCGGCGGAGGTCTTGAGAAATGAAATATCCTCGAAGTCAGATTTGACACGGGGTGGATCGAATTAGCTCAAAGCCGTGTTGATAGAAAGTTGAGGATCCCTGCCAACACCGCCCTCGTTTTTCACATGGCGGCTTTAGAAAACTGGAGACAGCTGAGATTAACTGATGCTCTGCTGACATTTCATTAAAGCTAGACTGACTTTCCACTGACTGTGTCAACAAGTCAACTTCCATCAAAATAAACCCAAACCATAAGGGTGCAAGTTCTACATGTAATCAGTGCATCCAACTAAAACAAGCTCCACTGATGGAAGAGCCAAAAAATGGTAAATATTGGCTTCATTCGGGCGTTATTAGAAAATGGTAGAAATACAAAATTACTGTCGATTTCCCGCCAACTGGAGCTCCATAAAAGATCTCCACCTGGTGGGGTACAAATGATGTTTACGCAAATGTTTACTCGCCATGTGGCGGCTAACCCTCTAACTTTTTCTTGCCAAAGAAGAGAAAATGCTCACAGCTGGTGATTGTCAATTTTGGACCCTTCAAAGTAAAAGTCTATTGCTATAGACCTTATTCTTCTTTCAAGAAAAAAAAATCTATCGCAATATAATTAATTATTGCTTATCCCCCAGCCCTACATATATGATGAGATTTGGATCAGTAAGATCATTTAGGATAACTCATGACTAGATCTTCCAGCATGACAATGATCCCGAACATATATAATAGCAGTGAAGGAGTGGCTAACTAAAAAAAACATTTTAAGGTTCTGGAGTTGCCTAGCCAGACCTTAGCTAATTGAGAATCAGAGAATTGGAAAGAGTGGAAAGTCCATGTTGCCCAGCGACATTAGAAGATCTTGAGAAGATCTGTATGGAAGAATGGACCAAAACAGCAGCTTCAGTTTGTGCAAACCTGGTGATGACCTATAGGTAACCTTTGACCTCAACCATTTGCAACAAGGGTTCAGGGTACAGACCAAACTCACCTTTTTAAACTAAACTGACAGACAAATATTTTTTTTGCTCTCCTCTATGTGCATCTATAACACATTCAGGATAATGTAGAAAGTGATAACACACTATCAAGGAGTATTTTAGTATATCCATCTGTAAACTTGGTTCCAGCTTTTAAGAACCCTATAGATCCATTTTTTTATACAGACTTTTTCAGAAACAGTTACTTTTTTGGCAGCTCAAATGTGTTTTCTGCTGTAAAAATAAAGATGCAAGCTGCGGCTCCTCAGCGTCTGGGAAGATCCTAGCTAATTTACACTTCCCACTTACTGAACCCGATTTAATGAATTGTGTTACTTTGGGTGAAGTCTGTTTTTTTCCCACTTCTCTGAGGAGAGACTTGAAGCATCCACTTGAGTTGTTTTTCATTCTTTACAGAATGATGAAAAACCAAAGAAGCTCTGCCACCTGTTCTTTGTTTTCCTTTGTGGTTTTTTTTTTGCGTTTTCTGCTCTCCAGCATTTGGCACCTGATGTTTTTTTTCATTTGCCATCCAGAGCTCCTTTAAAAGTGCTTCAACATTAGTCTGTATGGTAGGTCCTCATGAGACTTGTCAGAAAGGCTAAGCTACTTTGGTATTGCAGCGCATGTTGACCCCACAGCACCGGACAGGCGAGTCACATGGGTGGTCTTAGGGAAAGACTGACACTACGACCCTTTGATGTTGACACCTTAAAATGAACACGCAGCTATATTGTTGGAGGGGCTCCAGAGATGTTTACGGAGCGCGACATTTGACCTCACAGGCGAGCTGTTCAACACATTTTTGTCTTGTTGACATTAAATGGAGACAAAACTTCAAGATAGAAAATGTTAGTTCTATATTTTTGTGCTGACATTGGTGAAAGTGTTGACCTTTGCCAGGTTTTTAGTAATTCCATCTCAGATTTCTGTTTACACTGTTAACACCAGCGCGTTAGTTCTAGGGTTGACATTCTTTTGACTAGCGTAAACTCTTCAACCGTTTCTGCAATTAAGGTGACTCCAGACAAAGCAACTTTGCACTGATACGCATCAGGGAAGCGCTTACGCGATCAACAGCTGATTCTGTTGCAGAGAAAATGGGTTTGGGCTGTTATGCAACACTTTGTGTTATCGTATTTTCCGTACACCCAACCTTGTTTGAGTCAGCTAAACTAGAATTAATCTCTATAAAGGTGCTCCACATTATAGGGCGCACTGACATTTTTTTGAAAAAAATGAAGGCTTTTAAGCACCTTATCAAGCAGCAAATACGATACATATGTGTTGCCTATCGGAGCAATATGAAAACCCGCGATATGAAAAGGAACTCTTCTTTGGCTAAAAGAAGAATTAGCATATTGACCATGTCTGCGTAAACAGTTGAATAGTTACGGTATGTCAAAGACTGTGTGTTATTTGGGTGTCGCCATCAACATTTCAGGTCCTAAAGGGTCAAAGTCACTATTAATCCAGTTGTAGAGACAGGTTTTAATGTTTTTTGAGTTTTATGGAAAAAATATCTGCAAAAAATATATTAAGATGATTTTAACCCTGGAGAACCCAGGGGAACTAAGTTGGCTTAAAAAAAATTGTTAATTTTTATTTATATGTAACAATTTCTATCTTTACTTTTTCCTTTTTTGGTCATTGTTGATTGCTGCTACCCACAATGAACGAAAAAAAAAAATTTTTCAAATAATTTTAAAAGTTCAGAAATAAACTATTCTTGGGTTAGCAAGTACAAGGAGTACGTTTATGGTCTGTTTAAAACATTTTCTTACTATAAATTTTACAATTTTTTTAAAAAACTTTTCTTTTTTGAAAGATTATGTTTTTGACAAATTTAAAAACCTGATTAAATTTATAATATTAAAAAATAACACATAATAGTCAATAAAGAAAAAGTTTGATTTGAAAAGCTAAATAAAATGTTTGCAATAAATAATTTGTTTTTTAAGACATTTCTCCTTTCATTAAAGACAGAATTTCAGATTCAACATCAACAAAACAGTTAGCAGGGAAAAAAGCAAACAAGCAGTTGAAATTAGTTTTATTTTGCCAAACTGAATTATGGTCATAGCTTTTTTAATGAGCTGTTGTCTGATGGACTTGATCAACTAGAAACAAATCATTTTTCAAAAACTGGACATAAATTAGACTTTATTATCGATTCATTACAATTCTTCCAAGAGGTGTCTGATTAAAATCGTGTCTGTGTTGGAAAAACTGGTAAAAACAGACAACTGAACAAAAACAGTCAACAAAAACAGTCAGTAAAATCAGAAAGCCTTATGTCCTGCAGGGGCTGGTGTTTTTCTGCTGGCATCTGCGGAGGGCGAGCAGATCAGCTTCCTGTTCGACTGCATCGTCAGAGGCATCTCTCCCACCAGAGGCCCGTTTGGACTGCGTCCCGTTTTGCCAGGTATGCGAAAGTATATTTCCTGCCACGTTGTTTAAAAGTTCCTTCTTCATACTCTGAGCAAATAGAACCCCCCCCCATGCCTTTGTTGCTCAAAACAGGAAAGCAGGCTTCATGAAGAAGAAACGGCTTACTGGTAGTAACCAGCCCTCTGATAGGTCAACTGCTGCGCATGTGTCATGTATTATATACAGGATAATGTTACAGAGTATTTAGATTGCAATTCAGGTTCCAGGGCTGCATGCAAATCCCAGCAGGTTTACAGATTTGGGACGACGGTACAGCTGGCAGATAACGGGTCATGATATTGCATGTATAGCAGTCAAAGCAGTCTATGCCTTTAGACCCTGGTGTCACGCAAAAGCTATTTGCTGATTTTGAAGCCATATGTAACATCTTTACATTAAATTCACGATTTAAAACTGATTATTATGAAAAAAGACTCTTCTGGTTCTTGGAAGAAGACAAGAAAGACTCTTTCAATGACAAACTAAAACAATGCCCCTGTTGACAGGTAATCAACAACTAACAGCAGGGTAATTGTTGTTTGTTGTTGGATTTAACTGCTCCAACAACAAACAGTTTCTTCATCATTTTCAAATTTGTCACATTTAGATCCACTTGGTTCAGTTGCTGACAGTGTTTTACATTGCAGTAGAGCTTTTATCCAATCATATTTCAGCTAGCTTATATTGGCCTTCAGAATGCACTACTGATGCTGCCGAGTGGTGTAAGCCACAATAGCAGAAGGTTACACGCCAACTCTGACAATTACATGTCCGGTCAACCTATGAACCATGTTTTCAGACTGTGGGAGGAGAAAACATGCAAACTTCATACAAAAAAACCCAGCTGGGGTTCAAACCTATGCTATGACGCAACAGTACTGTAAACCTAAACTAAAACCACTACCTAAACTTATACATCTGGACATTTTTATCCCTATAACAGTGTTTTTCAACCAGTGTGCCGCGGCACACTAGTGTGCCGTGGGAGATGGTCAGGTGTGCCGTGGGAAATCATTATCTGATTTAACAACATTTTCCATCTCCAGGATTTCAGTTCTTTGTTCATCCCTACAGTCCCTGATAAAACACTAACAAATTGGGAATATGAAAGATCGTAAAATACTTTTTTCTTTGTGTTTATTTGATTCTATTAAACACATTTTGATAAGAATGACGGTACCGCGATTTAGCAGCAGCTTCAGCTGCGTTAGGAAAAGTTCCGCCCCTTTAACTGTCTCCACCAATCATTCTTGGGATCTTAATCACATGTCATCAGTCTGACCAATAAGAAATGGTTAAAGTTTTCACTTCCTTGTTCTGAATTCTGCTGAAAAAGTCGCTCTGTTCTAAGAAAAATACAGAGTCATTGATCTAGGTTTTTTATTTTTTTTATATTTCTGTTATCATTACTGACATCTAAATAACTATCTGTTCAAGTGTCTGGCGCCATCTTCCAGAAGACACGGCTGCAGATTTAGTTCCTGGGGTAACGTAGTTGTTAATTGTCCCTCTTAATCAGAAAGTGTCTCACTTTCCAGCCAGTGGATTATAACACGTTTAAAGGGTTTCAAAGTTTATTGGTGTTTATTTACATGGTGTAGTTTTCCACAGAATCCGGTGTCAGACCGTGGAACAAGTGAACAAAACAATCAAGCTCAGAGACGCTAGTCTTTCTGCGTTTGGCGGATTATTGAACTACATCTCCCATGATGCATTGGGTTAAAAGTGATAGCGTGAGCATGTCGGCGCACAACGAGTCTCTCCTCTTAACGTATTGAAACAACAGCGAACACAAATCAAAAAGTTTTTAAATCTTCTAACTTAACTTTTATTACATCTTTTAGAAAAAACAGCTGCAACTTCTAGCTTTTTCTGCCACAATTATCACAAAAATGCACGTGAGATCATGGAGGGACTGTGGATCAATAGACTGTTTTTATCCTTTTTTTTTTTAATGCGGGATTTTTGTCAAGGTTAAAGTGTGCCGTGGCTCAAAAAAGGTTGAAAAACACTGCCCTATAACACTGGAGATGACACCTAAATAACGCATGCACTTTGGCATACCGCAACTCTTTGACTGCGATTGATGAGAATCTACTGATTCTGACGCAGAGAAAAGCTGCTTTTTTTGTCTGCTTTGCACTGCTACGCGACAAATGAGTAACAAAAGTGTTGTGTAATGCCACAAAGTCGCTTTTCTCCACAAGAGAGTAATTTGGATTATGTTGATTGTGTTAACACTTCACTACTGTAAGGTGTCGTACATCAGCAAAAGGCTGCTTTTCTCTGCTTCCAAAGGCGCTGGAATTACGTTCATTTTATAAACGGTTGAAGAGTTACAATAGTTGAAAGAATGCCACTGGAGCTAAAGCTGTGGTTGAAAAGGGTAAAAGTAAACAGATCTTTAATTTGCTATTAACCATTGACTGTCTAAGAACTGGACTGAGCGAGTGAGATGCCACCTATAGAAGAATGACTTACTTCTGATTTCCAACCAGATACGTCCGCTGCTATGTTGGAACCAGATATCGCCAGTAAGCCATGATTGATCTGTGTCGGTCGTGGTCTACATTTCTATGGCAACCACTCTCTCCAGTCAGTAGTGTGCAAGTTAGAAGGCCACACCCCTTCCACTAAAAGCAGGCTCAGGAGAATCTGTCAATCAAACACTTCGATGGGAGGCCACCTACTTTTATTGAGGCATCGGATTGGTCAGTTTATAACTTGAATGACTTGCACTACAACAAAAGTATCATGAAAAATATTAGAAAGAGCAAAAATATGTTTCAGAGCAGGAATGTTGATGCTGACAAATTTAATAACAGAGTAACAGCTTTTTATTTCTCTGAAGAAGATGATTTTGCCTGCTTGAAACCAGCAGGTACTTCCTATTTTGAATGTGAAGGGAGAGGGGCTGCTCAGTCCAGGTCTCATATTCAGTCAATGCTATTAACAAAAGTAAAGCACATCTTAAAATTCTGAATGCCAACATTTAGCTTAGGTAGCTATGTAATACGTTGACAAAAATGTAATAAAGAACACATTTATATTCAAATTACCCTTAAAGATAAAGGACATTAGTGTGTTTGTTATTGATCAACAGAAGATCTTGTTATTTTTGTAAAGCTCATATAGCATTTCTATATTTATGGATACCAACTACATGACTGCCAAGCCTTTTTTGGGTGTAAATCTTCAAACTCCTACAAGTTGCGGTTTATATTCACAAGTTCCAGATCTGTAGTTGACAAGTAGGAAAAATGGAAACATTTAGCTTAATTTCAACCCAACAAACCTAAACTAAACGCAAAAATGAGAACATGACAACACATCCGTATGAGACAATTTGAGAGCTTCTGCAGTGTAAAGAGGCTAATTAACAAAGATGAGGCAGCTGTGATGATGGCAAAACAAGATTCAAATGAGCAGTGATGAATATAAAAATAGAAATACGCCAGTGTGGAAATAGGTAAATCAATAATAAAACTACCAATTTGACAGATCCTTATCAATAAGTATGTTCTTTATGATTATGAAACGTTTTCTTAGCATTAAAATGGTCAAAGGATGTCCTTGTGCTGTTATGACAGCGGTGCGCAGTAGAATAAATAGCGGGGAGGACGTCGAGAAAGGAGTAGAAGATCAAAGTCCCAGTTCACCCAAGCACAGCAGCCTAAGCCTCCTAATCACACATGTGACCTCACATATGTAACCTCATCCCCGCGATTCCACTGCTGCCGAACCCGATCCTTCTCACTCACTTTGACTTTTCCATTCTTTAAATCCTCTCTTCTTTCAAAGTTACCCTTTTGTTTTGCTCTTCTCCGCAGAACGTACATGTGTTTTTTGTCTTCCTCCTTTGGGTTCTTCTCCCAGTCCTTGTCTGGTCCCAACTGAATTTTTTCTTTCTCCTGTCTTTTTGGCGTCTGTTGTGATTACTGTTCTAATCCAGGGCTCATATTTTCACCCCCAGGCGTTGTGTTTGTCTCCCCGTCAATTTTACTGCCTTCTTTTGGCTTACTTTCTTTCCTTATGACGTTTTTTTAGTCGTACACCCATGTTTCTCTCAGTTACACGGTCAGGAGCTCCAGTGACACCATGAAAGAGAAGTTAAAACTGATATTTATCATAAAGTTCTAGTAATTCCTATAATGTGTGACAGACATTATTTTCCTCTTAAGCTCAGTTATTTCATTGTCATTAGATATGGTTCAACCCTTCATTCACAGCTATAGATGTGACAAAAATGTGGCGAGGACACGCTGGAGACTTGTTAATAGCCCAGAGATGTGTCCGCCAGGCCCTGGAGCCATAAACTCAAAGTTGTTCAGAGGTAGAAGGAGCTTAGCCATGATGTCAGACCTATATAAATATCACCCTCTGTGACTGGCTTGGATGCCTGTCAGTCAGGCAAATGTGACCCAAGACCCACTTTCCCACCCGTGTGCTTGTTTTTTGTTCTTTTTTCCTTGCTTGTTATTCAGTCCAAATAAACAATGGTGTCCCATTAAACACTAAAGGGTGGTGGAGTGAAACCGGAGCAAACATCACCTCCATATTTGCAAGACCAAAAAACTTTACATGTAAATAGGCTTTTTGTATTCTAAAAGGTCAGTCTACAACAATTTGTAGTTAACATAATTATAAACATTTGTTAATTTAACAAAAATTAACAAATATTTTTCTTTCAAAATTTAGATTATGCCCTCATCTTCTTTTTAAATTTGTAAACAAACCCAGGAGTACCAAAAATTTCTGTTCCTCAACGGACCAGGGGGGACTGGTGTCAAAAGCGGAGCAATTTCCAAGTTAGTTTTTAAGATAAGATAAGATAAGATATTCCTTTATTCGTCCCACGATGGGGAAATTTCCTTTTTGCGGCAGCAGTACAGGGCAGGGAGAGAGCAATATATATAAGAAACAAACTATGGAGTCAATATACTCACATATATACACAATATACACATACATTTCCAAAAAATTGCACAGGTTGACCATATATCGGTTATTGCACAGGATAAAAGAAATATGACCGAGCCAATGATGTTGGTTAACGTGGTTCACTGGGAGCAGCTAACGTTGTACAGTCTAACGGCAGCAGGTAGAAACGACCTGCGGTGTCGCTCCTTCAGACACTTAGGGTGTCTCAGTCTGACGCTGAAGGAGCTGCACAGAGAGGACACAGACTCGTACATGGGGTGGGCGTCGTTCTCCATCATGGATGATAGCTTAGCTACCATCCTCCTCTCTCCCACCTCCTGCATTGAGTCCAAAGGCAGCCCCAGAACGGAGCTGGCCTTCTTCACAAGCTTCTCCAGCCGCTTCTTTTCTGCAGCCGAGATGCTGCTACACCAGCAGACCAATCCATAAAAGATGGCTGATGCCACCACAGTGTCGTAAAAGGTCTTTAGGAGTGATCCCTGCACTCCAAAAGACCTCAGTCTCCTCAGCAGATAAAGTCTGCTCTGTCCTTTTTTGTACAGTGCTTCTGTATTGTGTGACCAGTCCAGTTAAACCACAAATCAAGCTGCTGTTAAAAAACTCCATTGATGGTTCAAATCACAAACAACATCTGAAGGTCAAAGGTGAAAACGGAACACACTATGAAGAATCTGGGCTGAAAACAAACCAAAACACAAAGTCATATGGAAGCTGGTTGTCTTTCATTTTGAAGGGAATCAAGTTGTCAAGCTGCGTTCACACGTGTCATGTGACACGCATTCATGAACGCTCAGCATATGGTGTTCACACTGGACAGACGAGCACCTTTTAGTTTTCTACTGTTTACTAGCGCATGTCTGCCACTTACAGTTGGCAGAGGCTTGGTGCGAAAGGTCGAAAAGGTACAAATCTTGCGAATCGTGCTCCAAGTTCGCAAGATTTGTTCCAAGTTCCTGATTGGTCAACTGGTTTAACTTTCAATACGCGTTCAATGGCAGCATGTTTTGTACGTAGTGCACGAAATGTGTTTTAACAGGATGCAAAGCAGCAAAAAAGTCATTACTCTTATTGCTAGTTTAATTCTAATGTGATCTCCAAAAGTAAAGTTTTTGATCACAAATTGATCCATTTAAACTAATTAATAAAATTGCTAAATCCAGCAGACGATCAGAGTGCAGAAACATAAATAAGTGAGGAATATGACTTTTGGAGATTTCTGCAAATTAAAAAAAAACACTGGAGTTATGACTATTTCAGATATTCTTATTGACTTCTCATGTTGTTTTGAGAGAAAAATTGAACTCAGACAAATACTTCTTAATGAACTCAGTCTGTTTGTTACAGAAAAAGGCAAATCAATGGTGAAATTAGTAAAAAAAAAGTAACACACTAACGCAAGCATTTATTAAAACAACAGTTTGTTGTCATCGGAGTTACTTCAGTGCCTCTTTGTGGCACGGAAACTGAGAATCTTTGTTTATTTGAAGCTTCAAATGAACCAAACAAAGTATTAATACACGGAGGAGTCAGCGCTGAGGTTTGACCTTGGTGGTGCAGGCTACATTCGTTCCTTGTGCAGCACTAAGAATCTTTAGCTCGCCGGCAGCACAGCGCGTAGCGATGGAGCCACGTGAGAGCGCTATTAATAAACCCCGCGGTGTTAAAAACACTGCAAGGTGCGACCCTTTTTCAAGAGAGTCCAGTGGCTCGTGGGCTAAATTTAACCCTCCCAAGGTGTTTGCTTACATGTCACTTATTTTGTTTACAGAATCTCACAGAATATGACTCTTTTTGTATTGCTTAGGTTGTTGGATGTGTTTTTCAGGACACAAGACTGTATTGGAAGCAGAATTTCTTGTTGATCTTTTTTTGCAGAACTCTGTCCCAGTCAGACAAGTTCAGAGGAGAAGCTGAGTCTGGAAACCCAGGAGCTGGAGAGGCGGCTGAGCATGCTCTCCCATGGGAGCTGCACAGGTTGGATTTCTGACTTTCTCATTGAAACGACAGATCTTCCTGTGGTACCGTTTCATTACAGAGCAAATCTGGCCCATTAGGCAACAGTGGGGTAGAGTTTTCATTCACGGAAACTCTGCATTGGCTCTTGAAAAGTGGGCAAACCTGTGAAATTTTAAGATTCGACCACATACCACAAGTTGCATTAGACACGTACACAACATATAAGGGGAAAATAAGTAGGTGAGACTTAGGCACTTCGGATGGATTTTTCATTTTTTCAGCCCCCCTGGACCCGGATGCAGAGCGCAAGAGGGCGCTAATACTGTTCAAGTCATAAGTGTGCTCTTGTTGAGCGCTGACTGCACGCTCTTTGTGTTAGACTGTTAAAATATAGGAAATTAGACAATCGTTTGGGCATCCTGTCCTGTGGACACTTACATTCCACCTGCACACCTCATGCAGCATTTGTCAGTAAGGGCATCGTATGACTGCATCATCCGTACATCATAAGTGCATATAACTTAGAATATCCTTACAAATGCTTAACGATACACTTAACACACGTACGACAATTGTATGTAGCATTTTCATGACATCCCCCTAATAATAATAATAATAATGGATTGGATTTATCTGCGCTTTTCCAGACGCTCAAATCGTTTACAATGTAACTCCATTATCCATTCACTCCTCATTCATTAGTTGGTGATGGGAAACTACTGATGTAGCTACAGCTGCCCTGGCATGGCTGCCAGTACGCGCCTACGGCCACATCACCGGGACATTCATATGCATTCACACATGGAGAAACGCTGGAGGCATGGAGAGTGAGGTAGTCTGACTAGGGGAAGCGGGAATCAAACTGCTAACCCTTTGATCATTGGACGACCTGCTCAACCACCTGAGCCTTGTAAGCTCATGGAACTGCAAGATAAATCTGGGCTTCCATTTAGATGGAGGCCCCCTTTCTATGACCTACCACTGGTCTGGGCACGAACTAAAAACCAGCAGCACCCGTACGGGTCAACCCCCATGAGGGTGCATGTGGCATAGGCTACATTCACACCAGGCTCGGAAACGCGACAACTTCCAATAAAAAGGTTGTGTGAAGACGCATAAATGCGTGTTTCAGGCTTCCACTTTCAAATCTCTTTCATTCAAGCATCGCTACGCAAGTTTCTATGACCTTTTTCGGGCTCTACATACAAAAGCCACGCCCATTGAACGCGTACTGAAAGTTAGACCAGGTCATTCTTTGACCAATCAGGGACTCCGATTTGGTAGTGACGTATGGATGGCATCCCTTTTTATTTTTCGGAAGTGTCAATTGTTTAAAAATTGATCAATGAACAATTGCGGTTTGAGCCCAAGTTATAAAAACTAGGAAAACTACGAGATTTGCACTGCTTCAACATTTCGCACCAAGCCTCTTCCAGCTGTAGGTGGCGGACATGCGACAGTAGAAAAGGAAAAAGATTTCCCGCCCTGCTCGCCCAGTGTGAACACCATAAGCTAAACGGTTTTCAAGAACCTAGCACATTCTTAAACATGCATATCAAGCCCATTTTGAAAGTAGCATAAGGCATAAGCTAGTAGATCAGTTTTATGCAGATGATTTAGTGTTTCTAAATACCCAAAAAAGGCAGCGGGAGGAGCAATATATTGGCAGTCTGATAGGCTAGGAAAACAAATGAGGCTTTTTGTTTTTGGTTTCAAAACAGCTATACTTGTTTTCTGTTTTGTCAGCAGTCTCGTCTGCCGGAGGAGATGACCGCAGCATATCGGGCTCTTCCGACACTTCAGATAACAGCCAGTCAGACTGCAGCGTTGGCAGCCGGCTGGCGATTTGGAGCGAGCCCGCGTCCAACCCACCTGGAAATGTCAGCCACCTGAGCAACAGAGCGGCCCCACCGATGGCCGAGAAGCTCTCTGCCGTCCACGGAGGCGGCGCCCGCCCCGCAGCCAAGTCCCAGCGGCAGCTTCAGGAGATCGGCCGTCAGAGTTCCTCCGACAGCGGAATCGCAACTGGGAGCCACTCCTCATACTCGGGCAGTTTCTCATCATACACAGGTAGTCTGGATATCAACTCAGGAGAGGACTTTGGGTCTGTATTCAGCTTGCCCCCCCACATAGCCCAGGATCTGTGTCGATGCAGCTGCCCCGGCGCTCCTGGACACAGGTACCAGGTTCCAACCTCGCTGCCTTGTCTCTACGACAGTCCTAGGAGTCTTTTACAGGAAAGCATGGAACAGGAGCCTTCCACCTCAACCAAAGACACTCCTGCCTCTTCTGGCCTCGCGACAGAGTCAGCAAAAGGAGATAAAACGACCTCTGAAGATCACTCAGAGACTTCTGAGACACTATCAGTCAGTGAACACTGTCAGGGCCTCACAGAGGAGGAGGAGAAAACCAGATTAGCGCCCTCTAGTGACTCCTTTCATTCCTGTGCCTCTCTCCTGTTGGAACCCAAAACCATTGTGATCATCTGCTCGGTGTGTGGTGGATTCAAGGTAAGCCAGGCAACGTCATCATTTTTTTTTCATTTGTCTGAGCTTTAATACTGAAAAAAAGAGACGTAAAACTCTGAGATGAAGCCGTCAGCTTTTCAAAGTCGATTTACTTTTTGGATAGCTCTGCTGTCAGGCGGCAGCAGCAGCCTGTGTACACAAGCTTTATCAGGAGTGTATCATCTGCTCGGCAGCTCGCTGTCGAAGTCACCTTCGTGGTAAGTGATGAAAGTGCGTTTGGTGGTAGAACAACCAACAATCCCACAATCCATCTGTCCAACAAGTCAGCTTAGCAACCGGTTCGCTTTGACACCCTCTCTGAAAGGAGCTGCTTCACACTTTGTAAGCTGTAAACGACTGCTGATCTCCTGCTCGCTGCGACTTTCCTCACAAATGTTTTAGAGTTGTTTATATGGACTGTTTATGCTGAATTCTATAGCACCTTAAAAAAAAGACTTGTCAGACCATTGTGGGGTTTCCTTTAAAAAATCATTGCAGCAGAAGGCTGATCTCCACTTTGTAAACTAAAACAATTTGACAAAAATGTGTTTTTAAATTTAAAACACTGGAAAACACTGATAGGAGTTTTTTCTTACTGAGAATGAGGGTCTAAGGGCAGGGATGGCCAGTTTAGCTTAGTCAGTTTATTTTGGTTTAAAAATAACGATATCATAGCAGTGATTGCACTGCTATGAAGCCCTTTGAGACGACTATGTTGTAATATTGGGCTATATAAATAAAATTGAATTGAATTAATGAAAACAATGATTCTTTACAAAATAACAGGATTCACTTTTTCCCCAAAAAAACACTTTTGTGGCTTATTTTCTATCCAACCCTGAGTTTTACTCTATTACTTCTTTGTTGCGTTTTACTCTCTGATGAGAAAAAAAGTGTTAACTTTGATTTCGCAGCACATAGTTTACATCTGCGGTGCTGAAGTCTGAGTTGTGTTCAATTTCTGCAGGAGAGTAAATTTGTATCGACAAGGACAAAGTTGGACTTCCAATCCCATCCTAAGGACTCTTGGTCTGGCTCCATGGTGCTCCTCGAACCGCTCGGTCACATTATAGAAGAACCCAAAAGCCCCTTTATCTCCAACTGGCCCCCTTTTTACAGAGTTTTTTTCAATTCACGGTGTGTGATTGTATCAGACATGTAAAGCAGTTAGTATGGCAAGGCCAAAGGGATTAAATTCCTCTGTCTTTATCCAATGCTTGCTGGTTAATGTTGGCTCTATTAAGGGAGATTTTGCTTCACTTTCTTAATGACGTTTCCTTTTTCCGTTTTTTCTTTCCTTCTTTTCACAGATGGGCCCCCCACACCCTCATTCAGGTTCTTCCTCAGTGCCAGTCATACCAGGTAAGAGTGGTCTTTCGAAACTCCTGTTGCATCCTAGCATGGATTTTTCTGTTGCATGCATGAACTCAAGAACTGATGCATGCTGGGAAAAAAGAAGAAGAAAACATTGACTAAGCAGCCACGGACGACTCACATATACTGTTTCAGTGAAGGGAAGTTGGCAGGAGTCACGGGCCTCTCCTGGCTCTGGAAGCGTCCGCAGCACACAACCGCCAAACTCCAGAACGGGCGTTGAGTCGTCGCTGCCAAAGAAAGCTGGGAAATTAGTCAGTCTTTTAACAGATTTGCTCAGATTTCCAAGAGCGGACAAGCCTCCTGTGGCAGAAGGGCACAGATTGACCCCGTATGAGTCAATGAGCCCCGCTTTGGGAAATGAGCTCCGTTTGGCAGCAGTCAGACCATTACAGGAGTCACGGCAAAAAGAAAGAGCGGCCATTTATGAAAACTGCTTTAAGTGTCAGGTAGTGCACTGCCACCCTCTGCCTCGCGCTCTGCCTGCTAAAACGTACAGCGACAGACACTTTTTGGCTTCGCAAACCTTCCCAAACGGGTTAAATGGGAGGAAGAAGCAAGAAGAGGACAGTGCTGATGAGGAGGAACTGCTCCACGAGGTTCCCAGAGATGTAGCGGGGCAGCCCTGGTGTGAGGAGATGAGTCGAACGGCGACCAGTGAAGGTAAGAGACTGCACAACTACTGGTCAAACCCCTGGTGCCTGGTCGTCTCAAGCGGATCTCCTTTTCTTCATCCGTTCCTTTCTGTGCTTCTTCTATCATCTCTCAATGACATTTTTCCATTTCTTGATCTTTTAACTCCAACTGAAATAAATGGGAATGGAAGTTAAGGCAAAGAAACTTCCACTTTTCAAAAAGCCCTACCTTATGCTCTGGAGTAAACGTCTTACCGGAGCCAAAAACTGCAAACTAAACAGGAAAAAACATAGATAGTGTATATAGGGCGGTCTGGAGTATATGTCACACTTTTAGGAGAAAAATACAACACTTCAAAACAAATCTGCCAAATCCGGCATAATGATGGGTTCACTCCGAATGCGTCAACTTTTCATCCACTGGCACTTTTTCCTCAAATTCATTGCTCAGTGCTTGTCCAAAAATGTCCAGACGTTTCTGTCACGTGTTGGAGAAGCTACCGTCAGGTTTCTAGCCTCCTCGCTACATGGAAGCATCGACTGTTCATCTCATTTCCAATACACGGGAGACACAGATGACGTTGAGAGTTTAGGTTTATTTCTTTTGAAGAGCTCCATAAAAGCATCGCTAAACTCGTCTCCATGTCTGGGTTCAGGAATCCAATCAGTCCTTTCATTTTTATTTGTTTTTCATGGCGATCTTTACCGTCTGCTGTAGAGGCTCCATCTGACGGATGCTGCTTTCAGCGGTTCTTCCGTCCGTCTATAAGCCAGTTTGATGACTTGCTGTCCAGAAGAAGGAAAAATAAAAACAAAAACAGTAATGTCTCAGGGCAAATAAGGAAAATATAAAGTTCAGGAGGGGACAGATCTGATAATCCTCCATGTTTGATTTGGACGCCAATGTTGGTAGCAAATACTAGACGTGAAGGTGATCTGTTCTCTCATTCTCTGTCTTGCAGCTCTGTATTAAAAATTGAAAATGTTTTGACAGCATTTCTCACTAAAAGCACTATTAAGCTTTTATTATAATTATGAATTTTATTAAACCTTATCTCTATATATTGTTCTATTAGGGCTGCACGATATGAGCAAATCTTGCGATATTAGTGATCAATATTGCGATAACGGTATCTTTTGCGGTATATAAACAAATGGCAAAACAACCAAAAACATAATTACCATTTCACTGCCACAGTTTAAAAATTACACTCCAAATGACCCTCGTCGACGTAGGAGGCAAATATCTAACATAATAGGGCTCCATCTGATTGGTCAAGAACGTGAAGGACTCCATCCAATTGGTCATATGCATAAATAGATGAATTTGATTTTTTAAATACTTCAAGCTTCCATATGATTGTTTTAGCACATTTATGGTATCCATTTATTGTGAACTTTTGCGATATGGATATTGCACAGGTTGATATTGCGATAACAAAAAAATTGCGGTATATTGTGCAGGCCTATGTCCTATCAAGGCCCAGTTTTCATAAAAACACTGCTTCTATTGGTAGGAAAATAAAGGTGTGGCACTTGAGTTACATTTTTTACCCGTTGTCCTTTACTGTGGGAAAAATGAAACATTAAATAACAATAACCTTCTGCAAGTTTTATTGGTTTGAATAGACTTAGACTGACTTGGGTTGACTTAGATCAGTGGTCCCCAACCACCGGGCCGGGACACTTGGCACCGGGACACACAGAAAGAAAAAATAATTTCCATTTTATTGGTTTTCCCCCCCGAAAAAAATGTTTTATTTTGAAAAGTTACCGGATTCTCTCTGTTACATCCGTCACACTTAACGCTCGTCAAAGTCGCGACACCAAACACTTATTTTGAAGGGATGTTTAAACGTTACCATAGCATCCAGAGTGTGTCGCATTGGGTTGGGGTAGAAACGATGTTGCTCATGTGATGTTCTGTTGCTGGTGTGACGCTACGAGGACACCGCTAATAAAGTTGCACATGATTAAACATTGGATTTACATTCATTATTATTATTGTTATTATTATTACTAAAGAGAAAATACCACCCCCGGTCCATGGTAAACGTCCCCCCACACACACACACACCGGTCCGCGGTTAACGCCCCCCCCCCCACGCTGTAAACATGCCTTGCGTTGCACCTCAACCACCACCCCCCACCCCACCACCACCACCGGTCCGCGGTAAACGTGTCTTGCGTTGTACCGGTCCGCGGTGACAAAAAGCTTGGGGAGCACTGACTTAGATAACACAAGGTGACCGAAAGCATCCCAAAGGTTAACTCCATGGTGAATTGCTGTCCCTGCACGTCTGGTTTGCTTCCTGCAACTTGCATGTCAAATTTGAAAACCAATTTTATTGTTGTTTGTTTTAGCTAAAGGTATCAATTGTTAATCACCAATCTATTGACGCTACTATCCATTTTTTTTACTACAAGAAAGAAAATGTTTTTTCATGCCGTGGCGTCTTTAAAGAGCTTCTGTTGTATTGAATCTGTCTCATCTTCTACTAGACAAAAAGCTTAACGGCAAAGAGCAAAGACGCAGAACCGATCCTGCTTATGAGATCATGGAGAGCCGCATGGCAGAGAGGAGCTCAGAGGTAGGTCCCTCTGAACACCATCCTTCTGTCTGTTTGAAGATATTTGATATCAGATGACAGGTCTGAAGCTGAGCGTTAGTTTTTATCTCTTTTTTATTCAGAGCTCAAAACATTTAAAAAGGTCGGGTAAATCCAATAAAGGTTTTTTGAGAAAACTACTTTTTGATTCAAATAAAAGCTGCAAATGAAACAATAAAGCCCAATAATGATGTAATGGTTTAGTTCTTGGCTCGTCCAAACGTGAATGTGGTTCCATCACGGTATGCGTGCAGCTCATTGGGGCTGAAATCAATACGACTCGCAGATTTCACACCCCAGTTGCTGTTGGGATTTAGAGATTATGCGAAAGAAACAGTCATCCTCCTTTAATGAAGACGTATGGAGACAGCTTTTCTACATGTGAGATGCAGCCCTCAGAGCTCTATAAAAACTGTGTGCACTGAGCTGTTGACTCCATCCCTAAGTTGTGTAATAAACGGACGCTCTGATTATGGGCACTCAGTGCAAATTGTAATCAACTGCACCCACTATATGTGTGCGTTTCAGGCAGAAGAGAAAAGCAAGTACGAGTTAATGGGCAGCTATAGCCACAAGAGGTTTCTCCAAGAGGCTGACGGTAAGTCACTGTCATCATAATCAACACCACAGGTTGCTTTAGTGTTTTTCCATCATATGCACATTGTCTTCTTAGACGCTACATAAACAGTTACTTCAGCAAGTCCCACTTTTGATGCGCCTTGTGAAATTCAGGGTCAACCGATAAATCCTCCGACATTTGGTATTTTGGCGTGTATCAGTGTGTTTCTATTCTTTCTACTACCGTAACTCTTTAACTGATTACACAATTCATGTAATTCCAACGGACTATGAAGCGCCGTTACGCAGCAATTCACGTTAGCGATGTGTTACATCACTGCTACGTTGATGTGAGATCAGCTGATTCACATTGATCACTCATGGTTGAAGAGTCTGTCAAACAGCTTTTGTTCTTTACGTGTTGCCAGCAACTTCTCCGATGTTAAAATCCCAAACCCATCATCCTTTTGGCTATAAAAGTGTTCCTGCTGCTCTTTTAATTATGATGGTGCCGTTTTTAGCGGAAATCAAAAAACCTTTTTCTAGGATCAGGAGAGCAGCAGTAGTTCATCTGAAATTCACATCTAAGCTGTGGGCGGGACTGTTCACTCGAGGTGATTTCTTTGTTTTATTTGATTTATTTAAACATGAGGATAAGCCCCCCCCTGATGCAACATCTCGTTTTCAAGGGGGTCCTGTACAGCAGACATTTACTAGAGTAGATGAGAAGAAAAAGGAAAAACAAGCGAAAAAGGCAACCCAATCAAGCTCACAGGACGGAGACACTCACTCACAAACGCACAACTCTGCATATTCACTACTCTGCAAAATGACATTTCACAAAATATGATTTAAAGTTTAAAGGGAAAAAAAGAATACAAGTAAAAAATAAAAGCAGAAGTCATCATATGAGGGAGGAAAATAATAATAGTAATAGCAAAAATAAGAAGCAGGTAATATATAACAAAAGTAACTATAGAAACCACAAATTAAATAATAATACAATTTAAGAAACAAATGGCAAATTTTATTGAAATGAATAAAGTATGATTTTAAATGATGAGAGCTTTGAGATGAAGTGTAAAGAAAGAAGAAAACTGTTCCAGTTGCTAGGTGCCTTAACACAAAATGCTTTTTTCCCAGCCTCTAGGAACAGAAAACTACTTGGTCAAGATGACTATAAAGAACGTAGTACTGTTTTTTTTTTCTTTAAAGAAAACGTAGTACTGTTTGCAATAAAAAAGGGAGTAATACATTTCAAATAAAATTGTAGCCAGTGAACTCTTCTGTTTGATGGCGTGAGCCGACCACAGCGTTAATAATAATAATAATAAAATCATAATAATGGTGGATTGTATTTTTCTGCGCTTTTCCAGACGCTCAAAGCGCATACAGTGTCTCCATTATTCTTTCACTCCTCATTCATACTTGGTGATGGTAACTACTGATGTAGCCACAGCTGCCCTGGGGCAGACGGACAGAGGCGTGGCTGCCAGTTCTTACCTACGGCCCCTCTGACCATCACCAGGATCATTCATACACATTCACACATCAGTGGAGGCAGGAGGGGTGAAGTGTCTTGCCCAAGGATGCAACGACAGTTGGCTGGGGGGAGCGGGGATTGAACCGCCGACACTTTGATCATTGGACGACCTGCTCAACCACCTGAGCCACTGCCGTTCATGTTTTGAGCCGCGGTGAGTCAAATAAGGGCAGGGAAGAAGAAAACCACATAAATTGTAGATGAGGGTAAACCAGCTGAAGTAGCATTAAAATGAAGAAAGTCTGCATAATCTAAAATGGGAAGAGGTAAGTGTGACATGTAAGTCAAAGCAAACATTTTAAGATGTTGGTTTAACCCTTGTACTGTCTTAGATGACCCCACCCTTACATTGACGTGTTCTCCCTACCATGACAAAGGTGGATAAAGGTGGAAAGATTTCATGTAATCCATGGACACCAGTGAAGATCACAAATAATTGAAGAAAAAAGGTTCAGAGCACTGTCTAGTGGGTCTAGATGACCCAACTCCCAATGTTAAAGTGCCTAGGATAGCACAAGGGTTAACTTGTTAAAGATGAGATTTCCCATGATTCCTTTGTTTACACTCTCTCCTGCTAGCTTACAGCCCCTCACAACCCCAAGTGGACATTAGCGGTGCAACAAAAATAGCGAGCAACATCAGAAATTTCAAAGCTAAATAATTATTGTTCCTATGAATAGCCTTACTGAATTGTTTTACCTCCAAATAATGCTGCACAGATGGTCAAATATCTGCTGGTATTTTGAATTTCACAAGCACATTGATTTAACACAGTGACAACCCTTCTTTTTTAAGCTGTGAAGTTGTAAACGTTCAGCCCCAAATGGACAGACAGACTGCACTGACGGGTTGCCGAGATGCCGCTGAGGCGTCAGGAGGAATTTTTGCCACTTTAGCTCACACCCTGAATGCCTTCAGTCTAAAACAGACTCCCAGCGCTCCCACAACATGGTACCAAATCCATTGGCGTTTTCTGGCGATGTTTTCTGTCGCCATTCTGCCTAATTTAGGTTTGAAAAATCAGACAGAAGAACGGAAACATTTCTGTTTAGCTTGATGTAAACTATAGCTTCATTGAACTAAAATGTACAAAATAAAATCCACGAGTTTGAAAATGACTGGACCAGTGTTAAACTGTAAACATGCCTGATTTGATTAGACTAACCACCAACATGCCAATATGAACCCATTTCAACTAGACGGCTATTGATGCTGGAGCATCTAATCGGATCGATTTTTAAGTGCAGGTTTGTCTTTAAGTCTTTATTTAAAGACTGCTGAAATGGGTGTTTTTGTTTTTTTTAAAAACATGTTTGTGTCATTTTTTCTGATGTTGGAGAACATATACAAAGAAAATTGAGCTTAAAAAATTGATTTCTGATTATTGGTTTATTCAAATCGCTTTGTGGCTAACATGTAGTGGCGTCTGACTGCATTATGTGTTTTTTATGTGTTACTAAGAAGGTTTGAAGGTCGGGAGTGAGCTTCGTCACAGTAACATTAGTTTTAATGGTATTAATCTATTTTTGTTACCTGTTGCAAACAATATTGGGAGTTATAGGTGTTGTGAGCATGCAAACGTACGTAGCTACAAACAAATGACTAAATACCGCTAATAAAGTCTAAATAATGACTTTTCTTTAAATCTTTTGTCTCGATTATTGCGTCTGATAGGTCAGTGCACCTTATGTATCACATAAATTCAAAATAAAGCATTTATTGACGGTGCGCCTTATAATACGACGCACTCTGTAGTGCACAAAACACGGTAATCCCAATTAAAAGAGCAGTGGAAATACTTTTAAAATAGATCAAAAGATGACATTAAAACATTCTATAAACACACTGAGGATCTTCTGTTTCCGACACTTGGATTGCAGATCTTCACCCTCGCTCACGTTGCAACAAATATTGACAAACTGCTGGGGCTTCTCTCCTTTGAACACCTCGCAGTACTAAATCACCTTACCTGGAAAGCAGTTGACTCAAAGTTTGGGTTCTGAAGGTGTTTTCTCTCAAAGCGTATGCTGTTTTGTAATGGGAGCCATTAGAGGAGGGGGAGGTTGCTCTGTCATCTGTTAGTGAGACGTTGCCAAAGGCTTTACCCACTGAGAGACTATGCTGGCGTCTAATGGCCTCTCGCTGGCTGTGAGAGCTTTTCCTTGTGGTTGATGCTTTTCAGGTTTGGCCTGCTGTCACTCTTTTAGGAAAAAAAAAAGGCTTCCGTCCTCTTTCTTCTTCATGAATCTTTTCTCAGAGAATCAGAACCCATGACGATTCTGGGGATTGAATCCTGGACATCATAGAGGAAAAACCTGCTAGTTATGATCTTCTATTTTGGTTGTAGCTGTTCAAAGTGATCTTAAAGTAGAGTTGGAGTTACTGGGCTATCCAGATGATAAGAAAAAGAGGAAAAACTGAAAACACAAACTGTAAAGAAATGAGTGACAACTAAAGATGATGTCATTCTAAGAATGTACTATAGAAGTGATGGTAGCAGCTGTGAGTTTCCGGCTGTTTTCTTTTTAAAAAGGGGGTTTGCCTAGCAGCATAAATTCATACTTTATTGCTATGATAATGTAACAATGAGGCTTTGACATTTGAAAATTAGACTTCAGGAGAAAATGGCAAAGGAAGCCCTGCAAAGTCATACTCAATGTTTTTTTTTTTAGAAAAGAAGCAAAAAACAAGCATGCAGACCATCATTTCACTTCCATCATTCCAGATTCCTCTTGTTTTTCTCCAGAGGCAGTCTTTGTTTTCTCCCCGGAGGCTCCGTTTCCCGAAAGAGCTCAGAGCGAAGGTGCAACGTATGTAAATATTCCTGTCAGCCCCACGTCCAAGAAGCAGCTGAACTACATGGAGCTGGAGCTGCAGGAGCCGGGGCACGGGGGGAGAGGGGCAGCCGGGCATCTGCCGGTTCAGAGTAAGGATGGATGAGGATTTTCCTTCCACTTCTTCTCATACTAAAAGTCGTGTTGGCTGTCTCGCACACGTGTGAAATGTGTTCTCTGCATTTGACCCATCCCCCCGAGGAGAGGTGAGCTGCAGACAGGAAGCAGTTGGTGGTTAAACCCCCGAGCCCCCCCCCCTTAATGCTGTGTGTCAAGCAGAGAGGCATTGGCTCCTATTTTTAGAGTCTTTGGTTTGACTCTCTGCTGAGGTGCATCTGTGTACTGTAATTGATTTATATCAGATAGAACGTGGTGTACCACAAGGCCTACACTCAGGACACTACAATTTATCTGAAACCTCAAAGATATTGCATCAGCAATATCTTTGAGTGCTTTGAGTACCATTGAAGTGCTTTTGGAAAAAAATGTAACAAAAAAGGCGGCAGATAGTAAAAGTTTTTGACTCTGTGCTCCTTTTAATTCTCCTCTTTTTTTTGGAAAACAAACCAAACTAGAGAATTAGCTGTCAGATGGACCGAGGCGTCCCTTTTTTAAATGCTAACTTGGGTAATTGATAAATATGATAAAAACCACATCCAATTTATTAACAAGAACACAGAACAGCACCTTTAATTGCATCTGGGTTGGCAGCAATCATTTATGTAAAGAGTAGCTTTTAATAGCTCAGTTCTTATAAAGCCGGAGCAGAAGTCTGAATTAGATTCAATTAGTTTAGAATTACAGCCCAATGACCTCAGCGCTGCTTTCGTGTTCTAGTTTGGTTCACACAGCGCTCAAGGATTTCTTTTTTTTCTTCTTTCTGCTTTTTTTGAAAAGCCGATTTTTAAAAGGAGCTAATTTTATGTTCAGCCGCTGCAGAGTGAAATAAAAGAACTTACCCACAATGCGTCTGCATGTCACGATCAAGCAACAGTGAAAAAGTCTGCATATCCACAATCGACCTCATTAGACGTCTAGAACTGAGAGGACGGCTTCTCGTCTGACTGCAAAGCAGCTGAGTCCGCGTCATTGGAGACGAGGCGGCGAGGTGCGGCGGCTCGATAAGCCGGCTGTTAACGGCGCTGACCCCCCGAGAGCACGGGGAACATTCGAGCGAAAGGAGGTTAATGTGGAATGTCAGCGTTACAGTTTATATGTCGGCTTATTAATCCGTCACCTGGGAGGAGGGGGTGACAGGGCGCTCCCATCAACACCTCCACATCCCCGCTGCTCTTTAAGGCAGAGGTTCTCAAAGTTTTTGTAGCAGAGGAACAAATTTGGAACTTGACATTATACTGGGGACTAATTGTGGGGAAGAAAACTGAAAAATGTTGTTTTTCATAACTTAAATGACCAAGTGTCATTTGTCCAGATGTTTTCCCAGATGCTGCCAGAGGTTGCTGTCCAGATCTTCTACTCGTCTAGTAATTGTATCATTTGACAGACTTATTTCTTCAAACTCTTTTGCTCTGGATAAACAATGTCAGCTACTTTCAGCATACAAACTCCGCTTGCTATGCCGGGCCATTTCCAAAAGCACATCGTAGCTAGCTTCTGTCACAGCTTGACTGGATTTAGCCATTTCTGTAAATATTTCCTGCTGTGCAGCATAGCCTCGTTCTTCATCTGATTTAGTAACAATCAATTAGGACATCTTGAGGGCCACAAAAACTCTTCCCGGGGGCCGCACTTTGAGAGCCTCTGCTTCAAGGAGAAACATCTATTTCTTTGACTGATTAAGTCTTCGTCTGTCAGGAATTAGTAAGGGGAGAAAGTACGCAGACGTGGCGCATACTTTTATTATCTTTTACCATTTAGTATTGGAGATATCGTCGGCGACACCTAAATAACACACGAACCTCCGAAACTCTTTGACTTTTTACACGATCAACATGAATCAGCAGATTCTAGCGTCTGTACATTGGCTTGTACTGCCAACCAGCTGGATTGGAGTTAAATGTTGGGGCGTGTGTCTTAACAGGAAAGGGCTCCACCAAGTACGCCCAGATCGACATCACCGCCACTGAGACGGCTCACAAAGTGGGAGCACAGCACGCCCTGGGGCGTCAGGAGGGCCTGCACACTCTGGAGCTGCGGCGAAAAGGGACGCCGCACTGACTGCAGAGGAGCGTTCACTGCAGCGGGACGGTTGTGATGAGTGGTGGCGCTATGGAGCAGGCTGACGAGTTTGTAGGAGCAGAATATTTGAGTCATGATTTCTTTTTTTCTTGTTTCAAATTGGGTTTTCCTTTGTGAGCTCAGAGATGCCATTAAATGACATTAAGCTAAGCAGAGGATGATGGACCAGAGCTGAGCTGAGCGAGTTCCTAACCCCAATGACTAAGAACAATGCAGAGTCATGTTCTCTGACCTTCTTTCTTTGCACGCAATGTGCAGATTTTTGTTTTTCTTTCATTGTAATGATGTTAAGTTTAGTATTTAATATTCCTGAGTGACCGGGTAATTCCACATGTAGGTGCACAAAGGTGTTCCTGACTTTCCATACTTGTTAACCCTTGTGCTACCTTAGATGACCCCACCCTTACATTGACGTGTTCTCCCTACCATGACAAAGGTGGATAAAGGTGGAAAGATTTCATGTAATCCATGGACACCAGTGAAGATCACAAATCATTGAAGAAAAAAGGTTCAGAGCACTGTCTAGTGGGTCTAGATGACCCAACTCCCAATGGCAAAGTGCCTAGGATAGCACAAGTGTTACAGTCAGCCCTGTTTAGAGTGAAGAAAGGAAAAACAATTGTTAAGTGTCAAAGCAGAAACAGGAACGGCTCTGAGTTATTCAGGCCGTCACGCCGACCTTTGACGACAACAGTCAGGAAGTGATTCTCAGTTTCTCTGCCTCTTGAGAAAAAGATTTTACTTTTGGAAAGTATTTCTGAAAATGCAAAGCTGGGAAAAAGTTGGTGGTCTTGCAGTCAGAATGTCAGTTCTGTTGAGTGTGCAGCTTTTATTTAATGTTTGACGTCATTTAACCTCTATAATTTGTAACCCCATATTAGCAAAAGTTCCATGAAATTCCTAGATCAAGTGGAACCACATATTTCCCTTTTTTCCATTTATTTCATATGAAACCACTCCCAAACAACTAGTTGTTCATATGTTTGATTTGTATTTTTAGGGCGTACACCATTAGTAAATATCACTGCAGTGGCGCCATTGCTGGGCAGTGAGTCACGTCAACAGAATCCTGCTGTTCCCATTCAGGACAGACGGGCATCAACCCCAAAAATCAGGCTAGCGACCTCATTTCTTATTGATGTTGTGGTGAATTTAAATATTTTCGATTTTTAAAGATTCATCTGTGAATAGTGCAAGAACTGCGCCTTCTAGTGTTCCAGATAACACATTGCTGTCAAATTAACAGCTTTTAAATACCCGTGATTTTGCTCATATGCCAGACTCTACGTAACTGAGCTTGTAAAGGATTGTCGCCCAAGCCTAGAAAGGAGGGACATTATTCAAGTCCAAAATAAATATATATTATTATATTAATATAATGCCAGTGATTTTTTTTGTATAATTTTTGCTTTAAAGGGATTTGTTTTGTTTATGTTGGAGATTAGAATTACATGGTGGATTTTGTTAATTTGTTTCTATATTTATTTTTTTATTCACAGATGAATTGGTTCAAATGTTTGCTGCCCCCCTTTTGTGTGCTGAATGGACTCACCCGTAGCTATAAAGCTTCCTGAAGTGTGTAGTTCTTTTTTTTTTTTGATGGGTTCAGGCTCCAAATCTGGATAATATTTTTTTAAAGAAAAAAAATACAAGAAGGAATAAAACAATCGTTTAATGAAATGACCTTCTGTCAGATAGACTGATGGTTGACCCTCACGGGGTAGCTGTTTCAAACATAGTTGATGCCTCCCTAAATATTTATGTTTGCTCGTTTTTATTAATATTTTGTAAATTCAGATTGTGCCAAATCATTTAGATCAATGTTATATGCTGTGTTTTTGTTGTCGGAGCAGTCTGTATATATGTTTCTAATTATATACCCGTTTTCAGAATAAAAGTAAGAAAACTGATATGATTATTTTAAATCTTCTTTTTTTTTTCAAGTTTCATAATAATGTATTTGTTTGAACAGACTAAACATTAAAGCTAAAAGCAATCTTTAAAAAGGTTCCAGAGAGGCTGTGTCACAGAGTCACTACGTACATATTGCACTAAAAAATTATTGGTCATATGAATATACGCAGAAAAAGTCAGAGAAGTTGTTGTCTTTATGTGAAATTTCCATTGATTTATCTCAAATTAAACCACAGAAGTACAAAAAAACCCACGGATATCGACATAGAACATGAACTGTGCGTGTTTAATCCCTGTTTATATGCAATACAGTAGTGATTAGAGCGTCAATTACATTATTTGAACGTGACCTGCGCATTGTATGCGCAAGAAAATGTTATACATCAGTGGTACATGCGTGAAACGTCCATTAGACATGTGTTAAACAATCATGAAAAACCACAAATTTGTGGATGCATCTAGCAAAAAAAAAAAACTGCACAATTGGGTAAGATCTAGGTAATAATTGAAATTCAAACCGAATTCACGTGGAGACACATCGGCCAAAACCTTGGATGGACATCTGTGCACATTAATGAATGACGAAGCAAGAAAAACGTATGGATTAGGCAAGTATCAGGCATGTATCAGCCATATATCACACATGTATCATGAAAGACCAAGATTTCATAGATGGAAAATGATCGAAATGTACGTGGTTGCTGTGTGACACTGCCTTCAAATAGTTTTTCTAAATAAAGCAACTGGTCACAAAGATAACTGGGTAAAATGGACAGCTTCAGGTGTGATTATTTTTTTCTTTTTAGAGAAAATTAAGTAGGAAAAACATTGTGATGTAAGCTATCAACTTTCTTTAAAACATACTTACTGTGTCCAGACTGTTGTTTTTATATGATCTGGGGTCACCACATAGGTTTAGCACAAGTGCCTTTTTACAAAAGCTAGGCAACAGTTTGCCATTTATATTTGAACCCACAACCTGCAGTATCAAACCTGCTACCCACAGCCAACATCTGTTTGTTGGCAAACAAAAACTAAAATATTCATCCATCGTTGTTTTACACATTCTAATTCCTCACTTAGAGCCAAGTTTTAAAATATTGGAATTTAAATGGGAATTGACTTCCGGACCGAAAACTAAAAGAACTTGAGCCAGGTCAATTTACCGTACTAAGAAAACCGTTAGAGAGGGGTTGATTACAACTTTACAACAAAAAGGAATGGAATTCTTTTTGATTTAATAATAAGCAATGATGGGATGTATCATTATAATATGTAACGGTATTTGTTGTTGTTTTAAAAAAATTAATAAACTGCATCCACTGCTGCTCTTTTGAGCATCTTAATAAATCCAAACAATGGAGGTACTTCTACTAGACAGCCCAAAATCATACTTACTGATTTTATTAGGAAAATGTTGTAACAGCCAGCCTTGTAACACCACCCTAGACCCCTCCCCTCCCACCACTACCACCCTTACCCTCCACCCCCCATGGCTTGTCCGGCCTATCAAGAGTCTGAGATTTTCTGACATCAGAAGCTTTATACTCACTCAGGGAGAAATATCCTTAACAGGTAATTTGGGACTAAAGGAAAAAAACAGTGTGCACTTAGAAGCGTAATTCAGAAACAATGTAACTTTTAAATCTCATTTCCTTCAAATAAATGAGATTAAATCTAGATATTTTGCTAAATGAACATATTTATTGCAAGTTTTCATGATCAACTTGAATTTCCTGCGGTGAAGTGGCCATGGAAGCTCCAAATGAACAGCCTCCACACAGGAGGTTCACTGATCTATAGAGATGTTGACATCCTCAAGACGCTGCTGCATATTCAAACAGACGTGCAATACGTCCACATGCACAATTCCCATCAACCTCACTGACTTGGAACGAAAACACAGTCCAGGAGATTGATTCTCCAAAGGTTGTTTCCTCATTAAGTAGTCAAAGAAGCCGAAAAAAATGTCTCAACTCTCTCTGTGGTCTGGCATTAGTACAAATAAATGTATGTTTACTGAACCTCTTGACAGCTTTGAAAGAGAAAGAAAGTTGTTTTAATCTCTTGTCTGGTGCGCTGCAGAGCCATGGAGGTTCATGTGAGCAATGAAAGCAAGATGTGTAATGAAGAACCTCAGTAAAATTTAGCTCTGTAGAAATAATAATAATAATAAAATAACTTTTCAACATTTTCCATGTACGAACTTTTGATTTTGTGATTCATGCGTGTTATACGTAATTCATTTTTAGTGTGTGTTTGTCATACGTCGATACATGCAGATGTCGGTCGAGGGGTTTCGGCCGATGGGTCTCTGTGCTAATTTGGTTTTGAGCTGTGCAATGTGTAAATCTAACGCAGTATGCAGGTGTGTGGCTTTTCACCACCGTTCAACATATGTCTGATGGACTTATCACGCATGTACCACCGATGTATAACTGTTAGATCGTGTATACGGCACACATATCAATGTTAAAAATGTTATACGTCCACATCTATCTAGAAATTCTTTCAGCTAATTCATCCGTCCCAAATAATAATTGACAATAAACTGCATTTCCCTCCTAATTAGAACCTGAACCCATTATATGTTGTTGCACAATCATGGGAGTTTTTTTTCAGCAGCTTGTTTTTCCAACTTTTGGAAGGAATGACTTTCCACCCAAACGTGCTTCCCATGCTCCCCTCCAACCCTGTTTCCTTCAATGATAACTGGCATCTTTGTGCAAGTCTTTCTTTTTTGTTTTTTCTTGACTGTGCCCGTTCCAGAAAAAAACATGAAAACAATCAGTTCCTGCATTTGACAGCACCGTGTCTTGATTTTTAGTGGAGCCAATGAGCTCAGGTGAGGTGACAGCTCTACTTTCTCTTTAGCTGACAGTTACATGAAATTCAAAAGTAACCCATACAAGGAAGAGAACAACTTGATGAAATAATATTCAAGCAAAAACAGCTTTTGCTCTTCTTATATATTTGTGGTGTTTCTTACAAACACATCACAGTGCAGCACATTATTTGGTGTAAACGGCCTGTACAGACCAATTTTTATATGTTTAGTAAATATTTATTTCTAATATCAAAAATTGTACCTGTCCGTCTGTCCATATCTGTCTGTCTGTCCATCCACTTCAGTGGCGGCTACTGGTCTGTCAGAGAGGGGAAGCTCATTTTCGGCCTACATCACAACATTGTCTATTTATTTAAAAGTAAATTCTGCCCTTTCCTTTTCAAGAAAATGTTCTGTGACCCTGTCGTACAAACTAGGAGTCTTTCAAGTGACTTGACCAGTGTCCTCTCGATGGCCGGCAGAGCTAGGCTGCTTAAACGGCCTTGGCCCATTGTGTTTTCAGGTCTTATATTTCAATAATGAAAGATAAGATGGAAAAAATTGATAAAAAAAAGGTAACTCTCCGGAACTAAGAAACATGTTTTAGCCAGAAAAATAACCATGATACAGAGCTGCATATTGTATAATATTTCAGTCAGACAACTCATGCAGTAAAATATTTATTTCACATCTTTTAATTTGCGTTCACATTCTTTGTTTTGCTTTCACATTCTTTGTTTGACATTCACTTTCCATTACGTTAACATTTCACATTCCTTTAAGTTAGCATTACACATTTCTCCAAGTTAGCATTTCACATTTTATTCAAGTTAGCATTTCGCATTTCTCCAAGTTAGCATTTCACATTCCTTTAAGTTAGCATTACACATTTCTCCAAGTTAGCATTTCGCATTCCTCCAAGTTAGCATTTCGCATTTCTCCAAGTTAGCATTTCGCATTTCTCCAAGTTAGCATTTCACATTCCTCCAAGTTAGCATTTCGCATTCCTCCAAGTTAGCATTTCACATTCCTCCAAGTTAGAATTTCACATTCCTCCAAGTTAGCATTTAGCATTTTTCCAAGTTAGCATTTCGCATTTCTCCAAGTTACCATTTCGCATTCCTCAAAGTTAACATTTCACATTCCTCTAAGTTATCATTTCACATTCATCTTAGTTTGCATTTCACATTCCTTTATAATTGCCATTTCACATTCCTTTAGTTTGGCATGAGACTACGAGCAATTCCATAAGCCAAATTTAAATAAACTTTTGGGTAATAACTACCCCTAACGGAGCTCACAGGTGGATGCCGGGGAGGAGGGTGGGGCGAAGAACGCAGTGCTGCAGTAAAGAAGGATGAACAACTTACACACCTGGACTTAAATAGGATGCTGAATAGGTAAGTTTGATTAACTGAACCACCCTAGGGGATTGACCGTAGTAAACACCTGCATGAGTTCCCTGCCCGAAATGCTCCCAAGGTCACTCTGTCCTGTACTATGGAATAAAAACAAAGATTTGATCGTAATCGAACATTTATGTAAAATTGTCACACTGAACTTATTCAGTAAGCACCGGGGCACGGCCTTCTTGGAGTTGGGTTGTTTGGGAATGCAGCCCAAAGCGGGTGGTAAACTCCATCTAAGGCTAAATCCCGGCACGAGACTTTTTCAGACTCATGTTCACCAGTAGGTTTCACACAAAAAGCCAGAGTTCTTTGCAAACCTCAGGATGAACAAAGGGATTATTTTCATTTTTATACAGCGGGGAAAATAAGTATTGAACACATCAACATTTCTCTCAAAAAACATATTTCTAATCGAGCAATTGACACGAACTTTTCACCAGATGTCGGCATCAACCCAAGTAATGCACACATAGAAAGAAATCCAAACATTTATGTCCATAAATGAAGTTATGTGTAATAAAGTGAAATGGCACAGGGAATAAGTATTGAACACGCTTACTGAAATTTATTTAATACTTAGTGCAAAAACCTTTGTTGGTGATTACAGCCTCGAGACGCCTCCTATATGGAGAAACCAGTCGAATACATTGCTCAGGTGTGATTTCAAGTAGTAAATATCTTTTTTTCCCCTACAAAAATCACAGATATTGACATTGAACAGATCTTTCTATATTTTATAATAAAGGTTAAGGTGAAAGGAGAAAATAAACCTGTATAAATCCCCAAACTAGGCAAAAACCGGGACAACTTAATTAAAAAAAAAAGGACGGGCAAACCTCCCCAAATTTTAATTTTTTATTTATTATTTTTACCTTTATTTTACTGGAAAGGTCAGTTGAGAACAAATTCTCCTTTAAAATCATGACCTGGGATGACTTGTATACAATGTTCCAAAGATTTATTCAAGACATCACAACTGTGTGTCACAACACCTGTTATGTTTGTTTAAACCAAAGATTTCAAACCTTTATGTCACCCTCCCGTTAAATTTTAAACTAAAACTGTAACAGCGGTGTCATTCCTACATTATTGTAATCAGCTGATGTGATTGGGAAACTTCCCTGTGATTCAGAGAATACTGTACTCAGAGTTAAAGTCCTGTTGTCCAGACTAATCGGATTATTACAACAATTAGATTGTTTTCAAAGTGCAACGTTGTTGGACTTCACCATGACTTCAATCTCAGAGATGACCTACCAAGATTATTGTTTTTTAAACTTGGAATCGTCTTTCTTCTCTCTCGTTTATGTTCAATAAATGGAAAACAACAGTTTTATGCAACTGTTCCTTAAAAAATATTTAGTTTTTCTAAGGGATTCCATATTTTCTCTCTGAAGATGTTTCTACACCACTTAAGTTTAACACATTTTTTCTCTCTGACTATTTTTACACAACCTGAGATGTAAAAAATAATCCCCAAAGAAATTAGAAGAAAGATACAAGAAGGGAGAAGTAAGATTAGAAAGACATCTAGATGTGTTATTCTCATAGCTTGAGGTCAAATACCTGTCAATGCCTGACATAGAATGTTAGATATTAGATCTCGTCATTATCTGGTAACTCAAGAAATTAGATTTAGATTAAAATGTTGGTTTAGATTTACCTAAGATCAAATATAGTTAGAGAAAATCTCAGACACGACCAGCCAACTATATATGTATAAACATATAATAGCACTCACAGGTCATTTACGACAGGGTTTAAGGACCAGTTTACAAACAAAATGTATTTTTAAATTACGACTTCAAAGTCATAAATTTACAAGAAAAAACTCAGAACTATTAAATTATCAGAATAACGTCCTAAAGCCACAACTTTAAAATACTGTGAAGAATAGTTAGAAACTGCCTTTAACTTTTATTACACTAATGGTTCGTGATTTTCACACGAGGTCCATCGGACGATCTTCTGAATATGCAAATGCAGGGTTTTTATACCAAGCCCATCCCTGAGCTCGTTGGTTCGGACTTTGAATGTAACATGTTCATCTGTCTGTCCCCTTCGTGTTTGTGCGAAGTAAAACCTCCACAAAAGATAAGTAACTGTCTCTGAGTCTTATTCATTCATTTCAGTGTGCAAGAAACTGACGGGGTTACGAACGAATACGAATAATACAGTCCTTTCTAGACAATCCAGTTTCTTCACAAATTCATTTACGAGAAAGAAAAGTCATAAATTAACAAGAAAAAACACCCGAGTTGTCTGTTTATCGGAGCCGTGCTTGAAAATGAAAGATGTGAAACCTTTTTGTGAAGCTTTATTTCCAAACAAAGAAATTCTGAAACTTTTGGTGTCTCAAAATCAGATTATTGTGGGTGTAGCCGGCTTTCCGGGGTTTGGTGTTGGTAAAGCAGGGTTTCATTATGTAAAATAAGAAGCTCATAGACATGTTTGGGTGTATAAGACCACTACTTTATTCTCCCCTGTTCATTCACATTCCCAGAAGTCCATTTGTCACCTAACATCACGACCCTGTCATTCCCACACGGAACAGCAAAGAGGAAGGAAAACAGTGTTACATATGTGTAACCGGGACAGCCTTTATCTTATTTTATAATAGCACAAAATCTGTTCAAGGGTTACCATACCTGAGGGATCTCCAACAAACTACTGCATTACACATATCAGTCATAGCCCCTCCTTCCTTTCTTTTTCTTCTTCTACTTCTTTTGACTCCCCTATATATTCCAAAGTCTACTGTTCCCCACCCCCTTTTGTATGACCTCCTGTCAGAGAGGTGGGTGCCATCATCCTAAAATCATTTTATAATCCCAATACATCTTATTGTTTATTGCCCTTTTGGGTTTAATTTTCATTTGTATAACTACAGCAATGTTTGTTTCTAACTTGTGATGTGATGATTTAAAGGGATTGATGGTTTAGGAGAGATATTTTGGGGATTCACTGTTAAAGCTTAAATGTCGGTTTGTTTTGTTTGTATAGGAACTGGAGTTGGCAGGATCACACAGTGTATTGTTTTCTGTTTGTTTTATTACCAGGTATGTATGAGAAAAATGTGAGTGTAAAATGTGTTATGGAGCCTGTATAAGGTTCTAAGCTAGCTTTTGTATGACCTCCTGTCAGAGAGGAACTGGAGTGGGCAGGATCACACAGTGTATTGTTTTCTGTTTGTTTTATTACCAGAATAAAGGGAGGCTTCTCTCCAAGAGGCAACACTGTGTCACACCATATATTAACCAGCACAACGCAGAAAGCGACCGGTTACACTAGTGAGCCGACATCTGTGGAAGTGCGGTCTCGCTAGCCGTCACTGACTTTCTGCATGTGCGTTTACATCATAGTTTACGGTACAAACTCAGTGAGCTGGAAAGACGATAAAGCGCTAATCATCCATGTCACTGTTACCCATTATCAAATAACATGGACTGTGCTCTGAAATCAAGAGCGTTATTTCAAGCCCTATATTGTCATTTGTTGTACAAATGTTTTCATTTGGATTGCATGTCTGTTCATTCCATAATAAACTTCCAAAATAACATGTTTTGTCTGAAATATAATAATCAGACAGATTCTACAAGTGAGATTTAACACTGAAAGAGTGTTTTGTGTTGTTGAGCAGACATGGAATGGAATCAAACAGAAATGAAGAAACTCCACGTAAAATCACATCTGGTCCTGTCAACTCTTTCTAAAGTTGCTTCATTTAAAGTGACGCAAAAACTACACTGGATTATTGTTGGTGATGATGTTCACTAATATCACAGCAAGTTAAAAGTAAAATGACTGGAGAAAAGTAACAATATTGACATTACAAACTAATTTAGGCTCCTCATACATAGAGAATAACATGTGAACCATCCCAAGTACCACTTCTTTCAAAGCCCCCCCCCCAAAAAAAATCCCCTGGCAGCTGCATCAGAAATAGATACAATTACAACGTACTATTCTTTATTAACAAATAAAAGTAACAACTAACTAACTAATGAACTAACTATACAGGCGTTGTAGAATGAGTATGTGTTTCTGTGTCAGGGCGCGTGCATGTGTAAGAGGACTCAGTGCGTGCCACGCGAGCGCGCGTGAGAGCCTTTGACTCCGATGGGCTTTAGGCAGCGTGAGGGGGGGGGTCTCTTCCTCCACGTCTGTGGCAGTAAACCCAGACCAGTTCCATCAACAGATGATTTTATTTCTTTCTTGGGAACAAACTTCTCACTCTCACCGGTAGCCATGCTGTTGCTAGCTTCTTCGTGTGTCGATTGTCGCGTGCCATACCGCCGTGTGAAACTAACGCTACGGAAGCTCTGGGGAGCCAAAAATGCGCCACATAAAAACTCGATTTAGTTATTTTTGAAATCCCCCGTAACAAAAAATTCGAATTAATTCATTTAATCAATTTATCGCCCAGGCCTAGATTGACTATGACTTTGTGAGCCCGGTGCGTCTTGTGTAGAACTAGGAGGAAGAAGCGCGCACACATGACGTGTGTTGGGGGTGCGTGTTGATTCTTCTGCTCTCTAGCTGCACGCGAGCCTTCACCTGTGCTCTCTGGTACAGACATCTTCTCAGAATATTATATATTGCCCTGTAATAAACAGACTGCAGACACTTTGTCACCTTTCTGGTAGCCATGAAGCCTGACACCCATGAAGAACGCGGGGCAGGAGGCTCCGCCATTGTTTATACAGACATGTTAACTTTGCGCTGCACAAAAAAGTTCCCAAACAAAACATGTAGTGATATTCATGGAAGTCTAACAGCGCGTTTATGTTTGGTGTTACAGAGAGAGTGAGAACAGTGATATATATACCCCCCCTCCCAACACAAAATCCTCCCGGCCGTCCTCCGGACCTGCCTCGCCGGACAGCTCGGCCACCTCAGGGCTCCAGACTGCCACCAATTGGTTGAATTTTGAGACCAAAATTTGAGAGTGTGCGACTGAATTTTACATCCAGTCGCACATGTGCTACCAGTAAATTTGCCTCCCCCACCCTACGTATTTTTAATACATTAAACGTAGAAGGTGCACGTCAATGATCAATGAAATAATCAATGAGACACGAGCGCACACGCACACAGGCAGACACACACTCGCGCACATACTCATGAAACGCGAGCACACATTTGCGTGTTGCCTAGGGGGAGGGGCCTAGAGATATTCCCGCGCGTGAACACCTGTGGGAAGGAAACGGAGACAAATATCATCACAACTGATATGTAGCAGGGGTCTCAAACTCGCGGACCCCAAGATGATATTTTGCGGCCCCCGCCTTAATATGAATGTTCAATTTTAATTCGCCCCACCAGTTTCAGGCCTCCAGACTAACTTTTTTCACTAGGAGCACAGTGGCCCCTAACTGAAAATTTTAGGGGCGCAACTAGAAAATTTAGGGGCGCATACCGTAAATCAACATGCTAACCAAATCTACT